>JASDQU010294798.1:3797-14209 GCA_032191745.1 Picea mariana | reverse complement strand
CCCATAGTGTATGACGTCAAGGGTCAACTCCCTTGACATGTCCTCATGTGCTCTCCACATGGGACGTTGGGTTAGAAGCCCAACCGCACTTATCCCTTCTCGGATAGGTGCCCCACTTATCCCTTCTCGAATAGGTGCCCCACTTATCCCTTCTCAGATAAGTGTCATCACAGATCAAATCAACGCAGTCATAGAGTAGTACGATCTGGAGAATTTCTCAGGAAGCTGCAAACATCAACACTCCCTCTCAGCGAGGGAGGCATTCTCTACCACGCCAAGTCTGTCATGAAAGTACTTGAACTTCGCCTTGGTTTGGTAAGAACATTAGCAACCTACTCATCTGTAGGAAGGTACTGCACCAATACTTCCTTCCTTTGCATCATGTCTCAGATGTAATGGTACTTGATCTCAATGTGGTTCGATTTGTCATGAAACACCGGATTATCAAAGATCTTCACACAACTTTGGTTACCATAATGAATAATGATGGAATCCAGCACATGTTCGGATAGATCTGTACGAAGCTTGTGAAGCCACACTACTTCACGGACTGTCATACTTAATGCAATGTATTATGCTTCTGTTGTGCTCAACGCCACATAATTTCATTTCCTGCTACACCAGGAAACCATGAAAGATCCCAAAGTGAAGCAACACTTGAAGGTGCTCTTTCTGTCCACTACACTCCCTACCCAATCAGAGTCAATATATTCCTGCCATATTATATCAATAATGGAAGTATATCTTAGACTATGTCGAACTGTGCCTCGCAAGTATCTCAACACATGCTACAGAACAATCTATTTTTTCTATCTCAGTTGGCTCATAAATTGGTTAAGTGCACTCACTGCATAGAAAATATCTAGTCTAGTGTTCACCAGATACATCAATGATCCAATCATTTGTTTGTATGGGGTCGGATCAATATCATTGGAATAGGAAGAAGACACACATATTTTCTTCATATTCGTCACCATAGCTGTAGCCATGCATTTCAAGTTTAATAACTCAAACTTCTTCAATTTCTCAACTGTGTACTTCCCCTAACTCGGGAAGATCTCATCAGTTCTCTTCCACACTGCTAGTCCCAAGAAGTAGTGAATCATACCAAGGTCCTTCATCTCGAACTCAGAGGCCAACGCATACTTGCATTCAGTAATAAAGCTCTATGTACCTGTGAGGAATAAATCATCAATGTGGAGGACCAAAATCAATGCTTCACCATTAACAGTTTTGTAGTACATGTTGGGATGAACAACACTTTTGCTGAAACCCAAACTCATCAGATGTCCATCAATCCTCGCATACCAAGCTTGAGGTGGTTGTTTTATTCCATACAAGGCCATTTTCAACCTACACACATGAGACTCCTTCTCATGTATCACAAAACCATCTGGCTGCTCGATGTATACTTCTTCCTTAATCTCTCCATTGAGAAATGTTGTCTTTACATCCATCTGATGTACTCTCCAACCCATGGATGCTACAGGGGAAATAATCATCCTGATAGAAGTGTATCGAGCAACAGGAGAAGATGTTTCCTCGTAATCTATTCCCTCCACTTGAGAGAATCCTCTAGCAACAAATCTCGTTTCGTGCCTAGAGTCTCTAGCCTGCCATGTTTGCCCATCAGTAATGTAAGCACCTAAACAACATTGACAGTTGCCGAATTCGACGTAGTCTTTGTGTGTGCGGGTGCAAGTGGTGACAAGAAGATATCGCATGACCACACTGCTCTCATACTCTTTTGGAATCATACATTCAAATTTTTTCGGATACTTCTTTACTGGACAAGAAATAAGTTCACAAATGCTCACAACACAGAAACCATCCTTGTAGAGGCCATTCTTCCATCCTGAAACAGCTGATACCCCGTCAGGTACAAACCCATAGCCCGCGGATAAATTGAAGTATTTTGACATATAAATACCATCACCCCTCGAATTCCCTCTGAGCATTAAATCTGTGTTGCTTAAGCATCTCAGACCGTTCCTCAGAATGGAATACCAGTTCTCAACATTGCTTCCATGAAATAAGAATGTGGAACATTGCGGCTTGGTTCTCGATGATTTGGACCTCCTGAGGATATTTGAATACCAGGGCTCCTTCCTCTTAAGAATATTGGAATACCATGAACGATTTCCATGAGTACCTCCATGTACTTTGGTTGTTCTCAAGGATTCGAGGTTTGCCTCCTTTTCAGGAGAATCATGTACCACCGCGAATTGATAACACTTCCAATGCGGATGGGTATCATCATATTTTACAAGTTTCCCATCGTCCTCGGATATGAATACCAATGATAATCTGTCGGTGCACAAGATGGATCGGAGAACGTTATAAGGAAGCTGCCAGACTTCCTTCCCAAAATATTTGTCGTCCCATTCCTGAACGGATTTCCCCTCGGTAGTGGATAACCATGAGTGGGCCATCTTTACCTTTAGCTCAACTTCATTCCCACATAATCTCATCTCTAAAACTGGAGGAAACGAGTTTTATTATACTCCTCAAAACATCCATGTTCTTGTTCTGACTGTTGATCTCCCTACGCTGAGAGCCTGAACTGTTCTCATTATTGAAAAATCCCAAACGCAAACGAATCTCCCTGTCCTTCAAAAGAAAAGGAGGGAACGGTTCGAATACGTTGCGGCGGTAATCCATGGCAGCCAAAGCTGTTGGTTTTAATGTATGGTTGAGGCATCTAACAAATGCGTAATCCAGAGGATTTTTAATGGATGAATTCTCTCATAAATTTGTGGTACAATGTCGGGCGAGGCATTGATTTACCTTGTGAGCTTTTGTTGTACTCAAGCTGGCGACAATGCTTGACTTGTGGGATAGTAAGTTTCATTTTGATTTGGTGAAGAATCATTATCTTCGATCCACCATACCTTCACTGACCCGTCCATACTCCTGTTGTACACAAGAAATCCACTGGAAATGGAAATGTCAATGACTACGACGATGGAATTTACGGGTCCACTGTGGCCCTGCAACACCACCAACCACGAATGGGAACCATTGATATCACCCCATCTCCATATATGTATCGTCTTATCTGCCAACCCGCCGAAAAGGATATTCTTAATAGTGGCTAGGCACAACACTACAATGGCCTCTTAGAAACCTGGTCGTTGCAGTGTCTAATTCATGTAGATGGGATTTTCTCGTTCCCAAACATTAACATCCCCGTCGGTTGATCCCGAGTAGAGAAACACTCTGACTGTGCTAAGGGAAAGTGTGTTCACAACACCAAATCGTTGGATGGCCAGAGTCTGTGTGAGGACATGCTTCAATCGACCATCCATGTTTGACGAAGAGAATGATGGATAATTCTTATCATGGTCAACAACTCAACTCTTTGCACACATATGGCCTATATTCTCTTATTAATCTTCACACAAAATGAAAACTAGCTATCTCATTTTCATGGGCCCTCCTGTGAGGGAGTCAAGCCCAGTCCTGCTCTGATACCATGTTGATTTTTATTCATATGAGATATGAGAGATATTCGATATATTATTACAATAATGAGTGTTCCATATATAGGGAACATAAGGTGACCATCCATGAAAGGATGCGTTCCTTGAATAATCAATATCTATTTATTATTATCATTTACTTATTATATACTATATTTAATAATCAATAATTATATTATTAATTATTAATCTAAGAGAATGTCTTCCCAATGTTGTCCAAACATCAACATATCTGACCCAGGGTACCCGCAGAATAACCCCTGCAAGTAACCCATGTGGTACCTATGTCAAGCAACTAAGCAACCATGATATAATCGTTGTGTAGGCAAACAGTCGTAAGTCAGGTCTATCATATGGGAAGGGTAACAAATTCTGAAACCTTGAAAGAATTGCCTCTCACAGAGGTAAAGGTACTAGCAAGATCCCCATATACGACTAGATCCCCAGAAATATATTTGACGCTAAGAAGGTATTGGGGGGGTATCCCCTCAATCAACTTCACACGACCTCATGCTTAACTCCAGTGTAAGTAGAGCCTCCTGGCGTCACCAATTCTACAATGGATTTCTCCACTCCCTTAGTCAGACACATATGTTGATTTAATAGCCTTGGAGAAGTTTACTCACAAAATCCTATTCCAAGGCTCTAAATCCTAAGCTAGTTTGTGCACCCTAGAAAATAAAACCGTTTATAATTAATTTTAAATTATAGCGTTACTTTTAGTGGCCTTGATTACTCAAAAAAAGTGTATTCGTGAAACTAATGATGTTATGAATCAGCAAGTAAAATAAATGAATATGAATACAATGCAAAGTCCTAACTTCAATTCCCAATAAATGATAAGATTTTCAAAAATACAATTTTCAATTTAGTTTTGGAATTCCATATAAGATGTAATCTTTCTATACATGTATTAAGATCAATGATAAGTACCCAAAAGATCAAATGCCAACAATGCAAAATGCCTAATATTTTTGTATTTTCAATATAAATGAATGGAAATGCAAGGACTGAAGAATAACTTGATATAAAAATTCTACTGTATGTAAATAGAGAAAAACCAAGTAGGATATCAAGAAGCAAACACCCAGACCAAGATGCAAGGACAATCAAATGAAAAGGATGATGAGAAAGGCACCGCAAAAAAATTCAACCAAAGAAAGGTTTCCTATCATTACATAGACACTTAATAGTCATAACAGAGATCCAAGAAGACTCAACAACCATCAAATCTTACCCAACGAATATCAAACCTAGAAACCAAGAAAAAAAGGATGATGTACGCGATTTTTCTAGAGAAAAGTGTGTATATACGCCTCTTGCAGAAGGACAACACACGTATGTGTGCGACTGTAAGGTAAAAACCCGCGTATATGTGTTAAAACACAACCAAGCTAAGGAGAAGGCTAAGAAACTCAGACTTAGAATGAACAGAGGTTGTCAAGCAGTCAGACGACAAGAAACTCAATATAAACGAGAGCAATCAAAGAATAAAAACACTCCAAACCCCGAAAATAAGATTCTATCCCCAGTATGGTTGCCAATTCTATTACGAGGAAAAACTCTCTATGGCTAGGGGTAAACCACAATAGACGGAAATGACTACAGAAATCAACTCCAATCTCATATATTCTATATAAGCAAATATGCTAACGAGACAAGATAAAGAGCCTACCTTGTCCAGACGTTCGATGAAGTCCAACGTTGATCACTTGACTCAAAGAGATACACCTGCAACATTCATAAAAACATGCCCATGGAATAACAATTCAAATATTTGTAAGATATTAATTGGATGAGAAAAGAGTATTTCTATTAAAATGTAATCAGCATAAGTGAATGAATTACAAACATCTATGTTGGTACGGTTTGGAACCGAGAAACTAAGTCCCTTCCAGCTGGGCCTCCACCACTTCAATGCTCCACCAAAGGCAAGTTCATATAAGAGAGACAATGATGTTCTCAATCATGTAGGGAAGAGATTGGGGCATGAACAATGTGTTCAGACTTAAAAGGATAAAGGGATGTAGACTCAATATGAAGTGAATAATTTCTCCAGGGTAACTTTGTTGTCAAAGTTGAATTCTTCTCCTCTTTCCATAGCTTGGATTTGGCCCATTTATAGCCTTCAAGTGGAACTAAAGGGCCGATTCGTAACATTTCCAGTATATCGAAGGTCAATTATCATGGATCTCGTGACGTGACATGGAAACCCAACACCATTTTTTAATTTTTGGCACAAAACCCAATGTACGTGGGTTGTAGTGGTGCAACTTGCATATACACATGTTGTATAATAGTTAGGGCATGTATATGTGGAAAAATATTTTTTTAGCTCTGGGATTTGCAAAAAGGGACTTCAAGTCTGCATAGTGAAATGGAAAAAGGCCTTCTGAGAAAATTTGCATAGGGTGAGGAAAATCTTGCTATAACACTTATAACGACCAGGGTAATCCTTAAGGGCCCTATAAAAGGGTTAAGTGGGGGATCTTCCCCTAATCTTTGCATAGGTCTTTTTACTTATTCTAGCAACAATATTCCCCTCCTTCATGCCTTTGTTGCTTCTACTGCTATGTTTTCTTCTATTACCCTGAGAGCTTCTTGATCTTTCTGCTTTATTGTCTCAACTTGCTCATCCATAGTCATTTCTTTGAATTTGGTCATATTAGGTTTATCCCTTCTATGGAGCACCTCCTCCCAGTCCTAGGTGCCCTCGGTAAAGATCTTGTCTTCAAGGCCATCATGAGAATATGACCAACATGAGGATACCTGCAATGCATGCTATAGTACTAGGCCTTTTAGATCATGCTTGCAGACATGGCCTGTGGGGAACTCATACTCAAGCTGACTCTATCCTTCTTATTTTGCCTGTGCATTGTATTTTACCATGTAAAATCCGATATGAAAACCATAGGGTATGAAATCCCTCTTCTTATATTTTACCAAAGATGCATTATAGCCTTGCAGGATGGTCTGGTAACAAATTTTTCCCAAAACAAGACGGTCTGGGACATGAATGGGGAGTAGGTGTGGAAAACCAGTATCCTCGAACAATCTGATATAAGTGCTCATTTCTTAAAAATACCTATGGCCCACTTTGGAAATGATATTTTTGGCTACCGATGAAATCATTGGGTATTCTTTTCTAAATATAATGAAGTGCACTTGGGATATGACCTCATCACATATTAGGGCATAAAATGTTTTGTACCTATTCTCCCACAAAATGCTGAAATAAACATGTACGGGTAACTCAACAACATGCCAGCTTAAATTCATACCCGTGAAAATGTTTCTTGTGTAGATTATGTCCAACAGGTACGATGCCATGTGGAAAATTGGCATTTCTCCATCCTTTGGTGTCTATCCCTGTAGGATGTTGGTTCTCAGTTGTTTGGAAATTATGGTTTCCCAATTAAAACTACTCCCAGAGATTTCCATGGTATATGCCAAGGGAATCCAAGATTCTGAAAACTTAGAGCAATATTTTTCCCCATATAATCGCCAGATTAAAGCCATTAAATACATATACATCTCTCTGAGGTTTATCGTGCTATACCAGTCATTGGTCCTGTTTGTGAACTTCTTATCTTCTTTCCACCATGAGGCCAATAACCTGCTAGTGTCGTGGAACTCATAAAATCTGACCACAAATTATGTATTTAGCCTTTCCCCTAGGTCTATGAGCTTGTAGTATTTTTAGACCTCTACTGGAAGAAAGACACCAACACATTCACCCTGTTCATTATTTACTATGCATTTTGTCGCATCTATGTGGTCAATCATCCATCCTAGGGTTTCAATGCAGGGAAAAATTGAGGTCCAACATGCCACCATATGTAAATATGATTGCCTAATGTTTGGGTAAACCTGGTCATCCAATATCCTAACGTCCGGGTTGATGTGAGGTGTAAACTCTGGGTAATCTTTCTGGTTGATTTTGTTAAAAATCTCTCCCCATTGTGGGAGCATTACTTTAAATCCAGTGCTCGCCTTTGTGTCCCCGAACGATAGGGGTTGGGTGAACTATTTCTTAGTGGAGGTTCGAATGTCTGATTCCATTTTTTAAACAAAATCAAGTTCTCTTGCGGAAATCAGTTTCGACCTTTCATCGATCTCCAATTCTTTCATCTTCACCGTTCTTGGTGAGTGTCTGGTCATCGGCTTTCTCAGCAGAATCGTCTTGAACAAAAACAAAATAATAAGCTGCAAGCCAACTAGGACAAGTGTTATTCAATGAAATCTCAAATGTAATCAATAAATACCATGCTTACCTCTTCCTCGCAGGAAATGACATGGAATTACTGGTAATTAAAGTGGCACAATGACCTGTTACCTCTTCGATGTTCTCTCTTGCTCCTTCGTCTACTCAGGAGATCAGTGATTTGCAAATGGAACACTATGCTTGGGCATAAATCTCATAAATTCAAAACATACTTACCTTGTCGCATCGAGTCTTAAATTCTGGAGTACAGATATGATCTATACAATCTATAACAAAATCCACACTATGCTTAGGATTAAATGCAACGTAGGCTGGCGGTGTAGGAGCGTGTTATTTTAAAGTTCACTGGTGAATTCAAATTTCAAACATTGGTCAGTGTGCAACATCGTGTTATTTGTTACGTGTAGCTCTTAATTGTTTTAACAAATCACAGACCTTGTCCTTCACTTAGCTAGAGGTGTCTTCTCAAACTACCCGAGTGTTTTTCTCACTCCAACGGAACTAGTATGATTGGTATCGAGGATAAGCAGGATCGTATATTGGCCAGGGTCATCAGCAGATAAAGATTGGAACTAAAATTGAAAATTCGGTGTTCTAGCGATCTGTCGATAGTTGATGAGTGCACCAACGTCGACAGATCATCTTTAACGTTGTTTCGTTGGTCCTCCTAAGCAAAAATATTGATGTCGATCCAAACCATCATATAGTGTCGATGTGGAAAAGAAGTCATGAAAGTACATACATGACACGGGAAATATCAAAAGATGATGTGGGTGATGATCAAGTGACATGGACTATCCATGCAGTAGAACACGTGGCGGTTGATTTGACCTTTTCAGCATGAGAATGTTACTTTTTGGAGTCAGTGATTTTCCTTGGGAATACGTGTTTTGGCGCGTTGTTTCTTCCATTTTTTTGATGTCGACGGTACATCAGAGATCGACGATCGATGATTATCATTGTTATGTGGGGAATTTTTCCTTTCGGATTTCGCCGATGTCGACGATACATCATCAATCGATTTTAAGAACTTAATTTCACAAACCAAAACCGTCGATGGGTGCATGGCTCTTTATATAGGGATTTTTAGTTGTATACACTTAATCTGATGCCATGTTTACTTAGATAAAAATGTCAATTTGTTCAACAACTTCAACAAAACTAAATGCAATCGATGATAAAACAAAACAAAATAGAAAAACCCATTGATTCCTACACAACTAACTCCAATCAAAAATGACAAAGTGGTACCCAAAAGAAAAAATTCACAAATACTTTTAGGGTGTGTTGAGTGCTCAACAACGTCCATCTGATGGACTTCCCATCCTTTGGTTGCCACAATGGCAAGTTCCAAACGTATGGAATCCATCTTCGGTACTAGAGTGAAGGTCTCATCATAGTCAATACCATGCACATGTTGAAAGCCTTTGACAACTAGCTGGGCTTTGTATCTTGGTCCTATATACCCATCTGCACCTGACAAGTTTCCTTCCTGCTAGAAGGGGAACCAGATCCCAAGTCCGGTTCTCGAGGAGGGAGTTGTACTCCTCTTGCATGGTGGATTACCAAAAGGGATTTCCAGCAGCCTCTCCATAGGAAGTATATGCATTGGGTTGATAGTGAAAGGAGGTGTCAGAAGGCTCTGTCCTACAATCTCTAAGCACCATGCAATGATTCTATTAGTGCATGGTGCTTAAGGATTGTTGGGTGGCAGGTGTTGCATGGTGTTCATGAGGATGACATGGAACATGTGCCAAGTGCTTTAATGTGTTTGGTTAATTGATTGAGTTTAATGATGAGGAGATTGGGGGTCACATCTACCCCAAATATTTTTTAATGTGTTTGGTTAATTGATTCAGTTCAATGATGAGGACATTGGGGATCACATCAACCCCAAATCATTTTTTACTACTCATAGGTCTAAGGAAGAAAGTGGATGGAGAGATCTTCATTTACCCTTAAATTGCCTTGGCCCATATGTATTGTGTCCTTAGCTAGTGAGTCAACCTCTCCATTTTTATGGCGAAAGACGTGGTAGTAGATGATCAAATGGAAGTTTTTCTCTTCACTTTCAATCCTTTGGTATATTTTGTGTAGGTTTGGGTGAGTGCTTTTGTTAAACTTACACAAACGTTTGATGATGAGCTATGAATCTTTGATGACAATAATGCCCAAGTTTCTATTTTTTGTGATGAGTTTCATGGCCATATACACTGCCAAGACTTATGCATGATTATTTGAGGTGCATCTAAGACCCCAAACAAACTTCAAATCTATTTTACCACTTAATTGAAGTTAAAATTCTAATTCATAAGGAATATTTATACACTTATAAGTTACAAAAGTTATTCAGTTGGAGTAATGTATAGTATAATTGAATTCCTCCCAATAATAATTACAAAACATTCTCTTTGTGAATATTACATAGCTTTCTTATGACATCCATAAATAACTATAAAAATTCTTTGAATATTCCCATCATCCATAAATAACTATAAAAATTCTTTGGATATTCCCATCATTGCATTTTGTTTTATTTTTATTTTTTTGGTGAAGAACTAGGAGAAACACTTTTTTTGTTCAGCCGATAATGGTTTGGTTGGATTTCATTTTATAGCCTCCAAAATTAGCATGTCACTATAAACACTTATTCTAAAGGATATGCATTGGCCTAATTCATTTTGATAATCTCTAAACATAAACAC
>JASDQU010294796.1:0-12544 GCA_032191745.1 Picea mariana | reverse complement strand
ATATATATATATATATATATATATATGTGGTGGCCTTAGATTCATCATGCCATCACTCTTATGAAAGAACCTTTTATCCTCTATCCACCAATTTGTCAAGATTTCCTTGGGATCATTCTCATTATGGTAATTATTTACAAATTTTGTGCTTAGACTTTGCTCTGGTTCAAGAAATTTGTAGTATTTATCCATAGCAACAGTGTTAAATGAGGCTATAATTTCTCCCTTTTCATCCTTTATAACCCTTTCTTCTGGATCATCATGGTCAATAAGCTAACCAATAGTTTTAGAACATGGAAAAATAGGTACTCTAGCTGCTATATAGTACATACGTGATTTTCTAATGTTTTGATCCACTAAGTCATCGTAGCTTCTCCTATCAGTGTCTCTTAATGGTACAACATTTGGATAATATTTTTCCTTAAACTTTCTAAGGATTTCATTCCACTTAGGTAAAGATTTGTCCTTACAAATCAAATTATCTATATCTCTAAATGCAGGTTTCAATTTTTCATCATCTGTTTTTGGAAAATTAATAATTGGTTTAACAACCTCTAATTTTGTCTCAATGTCATCATTTTTTGTATCTAAGATGATCAATTTAATCTTTTCAAGAGGTTCCTATTCTATTTTCTCCTTCAAATTCCTAGGGGATTTTATGGGCGTTCTCTAGGTAGTTTTCTTTGGAGGCATGATTCCTAATTACAAAAATAAGTAAAATAAAATATCTAAAACATGGAAATTTTTAAAGAAGTCATTAACATTAAAATTTTTAATCAATTGAAATCTTCTTCAATGAATCAAGCTAAAGATAAGTGAAAAAAATCAAATTCTAAGATAAAATCAAATTCGTACCCAAAATTCCCCCCCTGGTTGGGGTGTTAGTTGGAAACATATGTCCAAGTGGAGGGGACGATGCCTGCTAGCATAGTAAGCCACATGATTGGTGCATGCACCTCCCCTCCTCCCACACTATGAATATGCACATCCCTCACTCCATCTAGAGCTCCATTTACTGTTAGAGTGCGCTCCCCCTATCTCTTCATTCGATCAATGGAGCAGTCTTTATGGTGGTCACCTATGCATGTGTGCGTCTTCCCTCTCCAACTATATTCTTATCATGCCGATCCTCTGTTGGTCCATCAGTTCTCCCTCTTCCCCACAGAGCCACCACCCAATTTTCATTCCTCCTTGGTCTTCACTTGGTTCGTTAGCCAGCTCTCAGTGCCTTCATTCCTTCTCTTCACTTCGGTCATGCCTCGGCTTCTGGGGAAATCCAAGAGGGGCTCTGCATGGTATCAAAACAGGCCTCGCCTGGCCATCCGATCTCAGCCTATCCCAACACCATCGTAAATCTCTCTGCCTTCTTCGCCTTCCTCCTCTGGCCAGTCCTCTTAGAGCCAAATCAACCTCCTACCTTTGTCCTCACCGTGGGCTTGCTGAGTCGAGTAGTTCGATCTTATGGGGAATTCACTAGGTTTCGATCCTGGCCCATTACCAGGCATGGACTCTTTCTTGCAACCCACCTTGGTCGTTCCATCGAATTCACCAGATAATTTTTCTTCTAAGCCACCACCTGTGCATCCACACCTGACCTTGTCTCCTTTGGAAGACACCTCCATCCACTGGGAGAAACCACCAGACCAACCACACTCTTGCTCAGATTGTGACTACTGTGCAAAGTTTCAAGATGGATTGGCAATTCTGCAAGACTTGGTGTTCATGATCCGCAAGGATGTGGCTAATATATGGTTCTGTCTGGAAATTATGGACAAGAAAGGGATGCAAATTCTTCAAATTTTGTCCACTTTGCAAGGCCCTTGACACTCCCCAGACTAGGCCTCCAATGCACTAGAGACCTCAACAGTGGTTTTGGCTCCGATTCTCCAGATGCCAGTAGTATACAACTCAATGGAGAGAGGTGCCAACAACAAACAATTTGGAAAGAAACAAAATGTCTTCATGATCTACGACACCTGGACAGGTGTCAGAGTGCATGGCTTGTTTTGTGTTTTGTTTATGCTTCCACAAGTGTAATTTTGGATATTTCTCTTTTTGCCTGTCATACGTTAGTCCTAGTTGTTTTATAATGTCAAAAAGATATGAACAAATCGATTTCCCCACGGGGCGATTCTGTTCCAGATGATTAAAAGCAGGGTCTTTTTAATGGTTTTGGAGGTACTGGTTGAATTGGTTTCCCTCCGAAGAAATTCAGCATTCACAGTCCTCAGACACTCATGACACTACTGTAATTTTTCTTTTGAAAGGTAATTTATACATACTTACTTAAAAAAAAAATGGTACCCAAAATTCCCTTAAAATTATAGGGTGTGTTGAGGCCTCAACACCTTGGAAGAGAATATCCCACATATCAAGCATGTGTTAGAGACCCTAAAGAAACATCAATTATTGACAAACCTTAAGAAATGTGAATTTTTCTACCAGTCCTTTATGTACTTGGGGTATGTGATTGGTGGATGGGAACTCAAGAATGATCTTGTAAATATGGAGGCCATCATCAAGCGGCCAACCCCTATCAATGTAATTGAAGCAATCAAATTTATAGGGATAACAAATTACCTTTAGAAGTGTATAAAATCCTTTTCAACTATGGCTACACCACTCCATGCCATAACATCTAGTGGTAAGAGATTCCAATGAGGCAAGAATCAACATAAGGCTTTTGAAGAGATGAAATGAAAAATTAGTCAGGCACCAATTCTTGCATTTCCCAATTTTAAGAATCCTTTTGAGTTGGATATGAATGCAAGTGGATATGATATGGGAGTAGTTTTGATGCAAGGAGGTAAGTGAGTATGCTATCATTCTAAAATATTCCATAATGGAGTCCTGAACTACCATAAATATGACAACCAAATCTATGCTTTGGTTCAAGTTGCCAAGAAATGGAAGCACTATTTGATGGGTAAGGAAACCATCATCCACACTGATCACCCTCCACTACAATATTTGCAGGCCTAAAGTAAGATTCAATCAACTATAAACTACAAGTAGATGGGATTTTTATAGTGATTTTATCTTACCATCAAATAAAATAAAGGGTTCAAGTTCCAAATTCACTCATATACCCTAAACACAATCCAAACTAAATCCTAACACACTTTGATATACTCATTTGTTATGTATTGAATCTTGAAAAGTCATGAAGGTATATTCATTCTATATTAGCATAAAAAGGGTAAGCATTATTTCAATTATTGGCACAGATACATTTCATATTATCATTATCATGCATTACCATTATTTTCATCAAAATGATAAAAACATTAATAAATGTATTGGATGTCGGAAACAACGGGAAATAAGAACAGGAAAATAAGGCAATTCACTACGGAAACAATAAGAGGATGAAATTTAGACGATATATAACATGAAATGATCAAAGTAATGTCAGACAACATTAAATAATATTTCACATATATAATATCAAATCTAGGACAAGGTAATGTGGGCCCACCATCACTCAAAAGGAGGACCATTAATTTATTATTAGCCCTCACCCTTCTGACCCTTGAAATCCCTTAAAAGGGGCCCAGAGGAAATATCCAATTATTCCAAAGGGATCATTCGAAATGAAAACACTGTCTTAATGGAGACCTTTAGGGAAAAGTGTAAAATGTAAAAGAATACCCCCATGAAATGTAACTTATGTAATATTGAAACAAAAAGGAGGCAACTTCTTAAGTAAAACTCTAAATTTCCACATGGCAAGAGAAACAAGAAAACGTGGTTACAATAAAATCTCTATAAATGTAAATTTTCTAGACTAAGAGGAGGTTTTCCCCTTATAATATGGATGGTATTTTTCTATGAGGAGGGATCACTATTGGCTCTTCCTTTTGATGTAATTTATCTTTTATTTCTTGATGAAGAAGCCATTGCTGACCAAGTTTACAGCTAGAGATTTTTGTTGTGCTATGAATTTTTTTATAGACTATTCTTGATGTTCATTGGTGCACTAGGAGGTTGTAGGAATGCTACCTTTTTATTGTAGACTACTGTCATAATAAAATATTTATTCCCTTTTTCTTTTGTTTCAGTATTTTGGCTTGTCTAAGTATAGAACTATTACCTTCAGTTGTGCTTGTAGGCTATCCTCAACTTGTCGTTAGTAATTTGGGGTTTATGTCAGAATATTTTTGCAAAATAGTTTCTTGCATTTAATTCAATCAGTTATGTGCTCTTCTCATTTTGGTTAGGATAGGTTGGATTGGATACAAGGTTGTAGTTTTCAGTCTTAGTTGTAGACTATTCTCAGTGGGATATTAGTGACTTTGAAGTTGTGTAATCTTTATCTATGTGAACAAATTTTGTGTCATTGATTGCACTTATTTCTATTGGCCTAGTATTTTTAGTTTATGTTTTGATTAGTTTAGGGCATTTTGCATTTTCATGTTACATTAGTTGCATTTCATTTATTGCATTTAAAAAACCCTATAAAATGAACCGAGATGCAACTAGTAAACCCCCAAAATAGTAATGGCTTCCAGGCTAGAATTCAAATGGGTTTTCCTACACCAAATGGGAAGGACTCTAATTGAGCCTCTTTTCTGGGAAAAACCCTTCTATTGATGTTGGACAATTTTCCTTTTCGATATAATTGGTGTTGGAAGGAGGGTGATGACAATCTAACCGTTGTGGAGTCATTTTTCATAAATGTATTAACAACCCATGACTCATCTCCATTCCTCTATATAGGATCATGTTTTTAGTCTTCTGAGACCATCACATCCTATCCCAAGAAAGACAATGAATCTCTTGTCCAAATTTAATTTTGACGGTGAGCGGGAAATCTGTACATTTAGACATCTTGGGCAATTTCACTTGGCATGTCAATTTGTAACATATTTTAATAAAATTAAGTATGAAGATTATTTACCCTCACATTTGAAGGATGGATTCAAGCTTGGTATAGAGCATTACCAGACAAATCAACTCATAGCTGGAAATAATTTATTGAAATTTTTATAAGTGATCATGAAAATTATAATTATGAAGAACTTTGGTGTGAACTTGAGGAAATATGAAAATAAAAATGAACGTGTTGATTATTTTATGTTGAGGGTTGAAAATATTTATTATAGGTTCCATGAGAGTGACAAACCCTTTAGGTAAGAATTTATTGAGTTGTATTCATATCTTCTTTCTATTCCCAAAGAAGGAAATTGATTAATAGAAGTGAACAAGATTTACATTGTCAAAGGTATTCCCCATTAGAATTTTTGAAACAAGAAGTATACCATGTGATGAACAAGACAATTTAAAAGGAATTGTTCTACAAAATGAATATTTAGAAGAAATCGATTTGAAGAATACTAAAAATTTTGACTGACAAGAAGATCTTTCATAGTATGTTGATTTAGATGTACATGTCATACCAGTGAGTTTCACATCATAACAAGAACTTATTATCCAAATAGAAAATAAATAAGATTGCATGGATTTTGATCAATTCTCTTGTAAAGAAAAAATAGAATCTATGGACAAAACGACATCAAACTCATATGGTAGTCGAGATGATGACCCCAAGTTGAGGAACCTTGATACTCTATTTGAGCAAGTAGAAAGGGTGTACCAAACTAAGTCTATAGATAATCTTATTAAGGATATTGTTAGGGTCTTGTAGCTTCAAGATTCTCATATAATACTATTTTACCATGTCAAGAAAGCTTCATTGATATATTCCTTGATAGAGAATGTGTAGATGCCTTAGCCTCCTCCTTCTCCTTGGCCGGATTCTAAAATAAGAGTACTTGTTGGAGGTGGGTCATTAGAATTTGAGATAGTTAAGTTGGACAGTCAAAGTAGAGATGTTGAACATGAGCATGAGCTTGAAATAAGAAAATCTCATGATACAAATGTTGCACAATAGAAAATGGTTGTGGAACACATGCTTAGGGATTATTTTAAGGATGGAAATTTATCTCAAAATGTAGAAACATTGGCGTATCTTACTAGTCCTTAATATGCAAACTAAAAAATGTTTGGTGATATTTTTGTAATATTATTCAAATTTCTAAGGATTTCGTATAGTTTCTATACAATTTGGGCTATTTTTAAGGTATATAATTTTATTCTATATAATTTGGGTGAATCATTTTTAGAAAAATGGAAATTGGTGAATCGTTTTTTGGGGAAAAGCATGGAAAATTTGCATGATGAAGAAATCACTCCATGCATGGAGATAAAATACGCTCATTTTTCGACCCCATATAATCTACATTTTTATTTAAATTAATGATCAATAATAATGGAAGATTTTAAAGAATGATTATATGCTTGTATTCAACAATGAAAAGAAATTCCAATTTGTTGGTAATATGTTGCATAGTTTGGTTTTTTTGAAATGCAACCTATAGATCTTTTATTGAAAACTATGAGCAACTTGAAGGGAAAATAGAGAACACAATTTTTAATCAATATTCTACTATTGAAATAAGAGGATCATTACTAGATTTTGGGAGTGATAAACAATTAAACTATGAGTAGACTAGGGATTTTTCTCTTGAATATACCTTAGTTTATAACCTTGAAGATACTTGTGGACTTTTAGATTCTGAATATTTCTATGCTCTATACCCAAATTTGTTCAATGAAATTCCCTAGCATGAAAATATATAAGATTATTTAGGAATTGTTCCTTTACAACTTGATTCTAGGGATGGAGTACATAATGATGGTGAGTCAGTAACCACAAATATTGAAGATATGCTTTTACAAAGGGTAGTAATTTATAACCATCATTTACGAATCTACTTAGAAGGAGAGAAGAAATATATTCAAGCTTTGATTAATGAAATACATGCTCATAAATCTAGTCTATCCAAAATATAAGAATATAGGAATTGTTTGTTCTCCTACAATCTGAAATTCTAGGTTCAAGAATCAGTGAAGCAAAAATTGCTTATAATAAACCTATATTTATGATAGCTTTTCCATTCTCAAAAGTGAATTTTAGTAGAGTTAAATCATTTACTATAAATGTTCAATCTAAGGCTATTAATCACCCAAAATAAAAGCTAATTATAAGGGAAACAAATTATGAAAAACATAGTGAATTTTCATATCCTCGAAAAGGAGTAACAATAGATATGTATCCCATCATCATGCATGACAAAGACAATAATATTTTGGACAAAGAACCATTTTCAACAAGTATTACTTCATAACTACCAACTAATTGACATGAGTAGGTATGTTATTTTCATTCAAATCTTTTCCAGCATTTCAGAATTACCACAATCATTTTCAATATATAGTTGGATCTTGATTGGAGTTATATTTTTCTCAATGGTTTCCTCAAAGCAATAAGTATCCAACATACTTGGCTTTGAATAAATTTTCAAATGTTTTAATTTTTTCAATAAGATATCCTACAATACACTAGCTATAGAGACCTATGAAATTCCCTAATATCCATGTTGTTGTTGAGTTGATTTAATGTCTACATTGGCTTTATGACTTTACATCGTTTTGAATCAACCTATGTAGGTTAGAGTAGGAGTAGCTTAATTAGTTTAGGATGTTCTCATGGTTTTAGAGTATATTTTGTTGTTTGGTTTAAATTAAGTTCAATAAGTTGATATTTTCGATTACCAATTTTTGATGTATGTATTACATTTTCTGATCATTTGCTTCCTTAGGTAGTTTCCCTTATTGCATACTTAGTTGTTTAGATTTCTTTTCACCAAATGATCCAATTGTATTATGTTTTTTTCACTAATATGGATTTCCCTTAGATTGATATGAGAACCTTAAGTAGTAGTATTACCATGTTGTTGGTAAAACCTTGAGAGGATATACGTTGATTATAAACACCTTTGTTATAGGCAAGGGGGTATAAAACCATAAATAAGGTTCATCATTTTTCTCACTATCATGAAGGTTTGCATGACTTATCAAATGAAAATATGTTCCTTGAACATTGAGGGACCTGACTTCTTTAGGATTTGAATTGTGTACTAATGATCACAAAGGAAAGAGTTTAAGATGAAATGATGTATTGATTGAAAACAAAATAAAAATCGATGATCCAAAAGTCAAGTTAGACATATTCAGACAAGAATGCATTGTTAGGATATAAGGCTTACTATGTAATAAAGTCACTTTATGAATTTAGAATACGTTAATGTTTACTTTTTGTGTAAAACAATATAGCTCACATTCATAAGTGGAAATGATTTTCTTAGTCAACAATGATATAGATGCACTATTTATTAATTAATAATATCATATTGTGTTATTGTGAGTATATTCCTTTGAGCTTAGTTATGTGACTCAAACCTATCTAGTATTTCCTCATTTAGTGATCTAGTTCATTTTGTAATATGATATCAAAGGAGGGAAGAGTCTACGAGTCTAAAGCCGTATCAAGAGTATCAGGCCTTTGAAAGAAAAGGTTTTCATTCTTGTGACTTCAACAGTCTGAGAGACACATATTCTCTGTAAGCATGACTACCTAGGGACTGCTACTAGTATAGACAGATCGAAGAATCACCCACATGTCTTCTCAAACTCTAGAAGACATATTTCATCTCTTTTAGTTGAAGAAAAGAGAATCATTTTAGATGATATAGAAGGCGATTCTCAATTTTAAATGACATTATAATCAAGAAGAAATCATAGCATATCAAATAAATACAAGGGGGAGATGGAATGTTATTATTGCAAGAAAATGGGTCACAAAGCTTGGAGCAATATATTTCGAGCCAATTGCATTCTCAAGGGAAAGCTCAAATACAAACCACATGTAGCAAATGTAGCCATTATTGAAGATCCACGAAATACTGACAATGGTGATGGTCTTACAAAAGAAAAGGAATTATATGCATTTTAAGAAGTCCACACTTTGAAGATAGGAAGGGAACTAGTTCATATATAGCTCACCATGGACAGTTGCCTAGATAGTTCGAGAGTTTGTGAATCTTGAGAATTATATGCTTACAACTTGATGGAACATTGTGGATGTAGCTCAACATGGATGGTTGTCTAATAATTAAAAATATTCATAATTTAGGAGTTCGGGGAGGTGGAATCCAGGAACTTAGGAATTCATCTCAAGAGATACACCTTTATGAGGGTTATGCGGTAGCATTGATGGATCTCTACCTATACCATAATTGGTTTTGATTACTTCTATTATTTTTGTGTTCAGTCAATATGTGTTTGCCTTCAGTCAATATGTTTTTCTTTTATTATTATAAGCCTCAAGAGGGGGTGTTAGGATATAAGGATTACTATGTAATAAACTCACTTTATAACTTTAAAAAATGTTAATGTTCACTTTTTGTGTAAAAAACAATCTATCCCACATTCATAAAATGATTTGCTTAGTGAACAATGATTATATAAGGAGGTAAACTCCTTTGTAATAGATGCATCATTTATTCATTGATAACATCATATTTTGTTATTATGAGTTTCTTCCTTTGAGCTTAGTTATGTGACTCAACCCTATCTGGGCTTTCTTCATTTAGTGATTTAGCTCATTTTGTAATATGCATTGTGGTTTAATTTAGTTCTTAAGTTTTGTTGAAGGAATGAATACATACTCATTTAAAGTGAAACATTGAATTAACAACCAAACTTAATTGATGTAGTTTTCCACATGTTTTTTTGTCAATCATTTTCCGTGCAACATCGAGCGAAAGAAATAGAATTATGAAGTTGTCTCTTTATTGATTTAAAATATTTTCCTGAATGATAATGATTTTGCCTCTATCTTAGTTAATGATTCAATGAGGTAAAATTTTCCTAGCAAGAACAATACACAAGACCAATAGACTTCGATAACCTACATATTGAACCAATTATTTGAGAGGGGTGGTATATGGATTCCTAGCTAATGTTATGAATTGCAACATTTCCTCTAGAATGCCTTTCAATTTATGGAGGCTAAGTTTTCTTTGTGAATACCTATAATTAGATTTCTGCATCGGGGAAATTAAATTGTCAAAACATTGTTTGAAGTTTTAGTGGGTAAAGCAACTGCAAGGAAAACCCTAAGACCACAGATCAAATTTATTCAAAATCAACATCATACTCTTGAGGATAGAATAATGATATCAATATTAAACTTTTGGGGAGATAAGTAGAGTATGAATTATACAATATTTCAAAGACATAGATGTGAATATGTTTTCAATTAATTTTCATAACTTGGTCCTACTTTGTCTTATATTTGACTGAACAAAAATCAAATACACAAGTATCACACCCTTATGAGAAGAACTCAATGTATCCTATGTGGCTTCCTATGTTTCTATCTAATGCTTTGTTAGCAACCTGAAATAGGTCACACACTTGAAAATATCCAGATGATGATGAGAAACTCTAGAACACTGGGATAGCTCCAATAGTTGATATCCCTGTGGATGAAAAAGTTTGTAGCATTTGGAAGATTTGATATTCTGAACTTCAGCCGATGAGAAATTCTGTAGCTCCTAACAAATACCAAACATACAATTTTCTTCCCAAAACCCGTAATTGAAAAAGTTAGAAACTTGAACACGCAAATCCTGCATCCACGTTCCTTTCCTAATATATATATATATATATATATATATATTATTTAATATAAAAATTTAACCCAAAGATTTGTGTCATTCAGGAAAGGAAAATGAGGTAGAAATGGTAGATAATGGATAAGAAATGGTCAAGTTGCTCAATTGGGAAGGATAATGAGGCAATTGAAGGGAAATAAAAATAGAAATTACTATGCACATCATACTCCCCAACTTAGCCATTTGCACATCTCCCATGCAACTAATATGAATCCACATATACCACTTGAATATGTTGCGTGGAACAGGGTTCTCTAAAGTCACAGGGAAGTGACTATGTAGTAGTGCCTTCTGCATGGAATCCTTCCATAATTTCTATCACCTGCCATATTTTTCTCTCCTACTATTTATTGATAACATAATCCTCTATATAATATAATATTAGGTGCAATATCATTGGAAATTTAAATATAATGCCTATCCATTGAAGGCCAAATTCTCTAATATAGTTGACATACATCCTGCTACGGTATAAAGATGCATAGAGATTTGGTAAAGAGTGTGGCTCTTTCATCTTCAACTTATCACTCAACTCATTCCACCTACCTTTACAGGCTGCAATCCCTGATTGCTCTGAATTGTTGTAGCCGATGAATTCACTTATGAATTCATTTTGTGCTTGAGTCATGACTACTCTAATTCTAGGGCCTGCCATTATTTTGTTATGAATTTTAAAAATATCTAGTATATGAGTTGCCTATGGCCTAATCCATAGTGGAACTATATATTCCTCTCCTTTATAAAACTACTTCTCATGTCAAGCCCTTTTCAATTCATTATCCAAAATAGACAGAAACATTCTCAAGTTTACATCCCTAATGAAATGATTTGGGTTCCACATGGTCTTATCAGACATCAAATAATTATGGAAATAAAATTCATAGAGTAAATTTCTTCTTTCTTTTGGACTAGAGAAATACATGTTGCAGAGTGTTCTCCCAGTACTTTTTAAATCCACATGCATGTTTTAAACAAATCCTTCTATTTGAAACCTCAACCATTGTTCTTTTAAATAAAAAGCATAAATTGGTGAAGGTGACCTGCATGTCAAAGTTTATGATACTAACTCACCATTTTTTGTTATCTTCTATTTAAGATTCTCAATTTCTTCATCTTTTTCATCAAGAATTTTATATTTTTCTACTATTTCTTCTTTCAACTGATTATGACTCTTTTCTATGTTTCCAATTTTCGGTGATGGGTGTCCCAATGAATATATTCCTCCTTATGGGAGTCAATTAGATGTTTCCAAGCATCTTTTTCTAAATTCAATCCCTTCACTTGCTCCCTTAACTGTTTAATTTCATCATTTTCTATAATTAATCCTTTAAGATGTTCTTTTAGTTGTTCAATTTCCAAAAATACATTAGGGGGAATAGGAGCAGGAGTGGTTCAAGTTTTACCTGGAAAATTGTGTCCTCCTTTTCAATATTAAATAATGTTTCTGCATATTTTGTTGGATTACTGAGAGGGGGGGTGAATCAGTAATAGCGTAATTATAATCCTTTTTCTTCAAATGTTATATCAATGTAGAATCATTATCCAATAATGAGCAGTAAGAAATAAACAATCACACACATACACAGTACACCGGTGTTTTACGTGGAAACCCAAATTGGGAGAAAACCACATAATGTTTTTTCTTATATGTATTGAAGAATTAAATTCATTGGAAGCACCAACTTCCTTTGTTTTCCAGCTGCAACTAGAAAGAGGCTCAAACCCCCTAGTTTCTCAGGCTACGACCTGAGGGAAGCTCCAACTCCCCAATTCTTTGGCTACAACCAGAAGGAGGCTACAACCCCCAATGTTCTCCAGCTACAACCGGAAGGTGGATAAAACCACCTGTCCTTGCCCCGTCCTGCCACCCTGAAGTAGAAGTAGAATGATGGAACCACTGTCACACTATCACTGTGAGATATACCACTGTAAACCTGTACCAATAAATCTGAACCATGCAT
>JASDQU010294794.1:0-10245 GCA_032191745.1 Picea mariana | reverse complement strand
TTAATATACAAAAACACCATCCAATATATATATATATTTCATTTTTGTATTTAAAAGAACAAATATATATATATTGGATGGTGTTTTTGTATATTAATTCGATACTTGTGTGGTTGCAGACATGGGTCCGCAATAGCCAGAGGGATTCCTACGACACAGGCGAAGGCATCAGGCAGATGAAGTAGTGGGAGGAGAGGCAGAGAGAGTCCTTTAGAACGTGCAGGGAAACCTGTCGCGTTTGACGCAGAGGATTCCTATGGTTTAGGTGGAGGATCTACCTGAAGCCATGCAGAGGTAGGTTGTCGGTATACCTAGAGCATGAGTATGGCTCTTCTAGCGTCTCGCCAATGCCATGGTTTTCTATTACGAGACTCATCCGGTGCCATAGGCATAGATGTCATAGGACATGTATATCGGCTGTATGCATATTTTTGAGGGGTTTAGCCCCAATTTTGTAATATAAAACACCATATTTTTTGGAAATATAAAAAGAGGGATCTTCAGCTATACTTATATCTTACAATGTGTTCATTGATTTAATGGTCTTCTTTGCTTTATTAATGTGACAAATGCCAATCCAAAACATAATTAGCATAGGCATTGGATACATGATTAGAACTTCAAGGAATGTGAAAATATGTAATAAAATCAAATTTTCGTTCTAAGAGATGTACCCGTAGGAAATGATGGAGTAACGTCAGATCACGCACATGGTAACGTCTGTTTAATTGACGTACGGCTAACTGATAATCCAGGTGCACCTCTATAAAGAGAATAGCATGTGATATAACATTGCGCAATAATTCTATAACGACGCTATATTCAGACACATTATTCATGGATTGCCCTAGGCATACACCACCTGAAGACACCAACAGACCCTCGAATGAGTAAATCACCCAAGTGGTGGAAGATAAGTTCCATGTATGACGATTGGCTCCATCTGCGAATCCTATGTAGACCAAAGATTCTGTTGACATCTGCCAACAAAAAGGAAAACTCGATAAGCAAGCCAAAGACAAAAAAGGGGAAAAGGTGTATATACACTAAATTTACATTAGTATACAAAGGGTTTCGCCCAAGCCTAGGGCTCAAGCATAGTACCTTTTTAAGTAGAGCCCATTTCTGGGCTCAGCCAATTTATTCCCTTCATAATCTTCCAACTCGTAGGCTCCTTTTTCTAGAACATGTCGCACGATATAAGGACCATGCCACATGGGTTTAATCTTGCCTGTCCCTAGCGGTTCTTTGGCTTGGTCATACAAGAGGACCATGTCACCCTCAGCGTACAACTGGGGATAGACAGACTTATCGTACTGAACCTTGACAAGTTTCTTATTTGCCTTGATAGCCGTAAAGGCATCTTGACGCTGCTCATCAAGACTCTCTAGGTGTACAAGGCGTCGCTCTAAATCCAAAGTGTCAGGTAGGAGCTCAACTGCCAATTTGAGAGAAGGGATTTCACATTCAACAGGAAGTATCGACTCCACACCGTGTACTAACTGAAAAGGAGAAAAATTGGTGGCAGTCTTAACTAAGGTTCAGTATGCCCACAGTGTGGGATATAACATGATGTGCCAGTTGGAATTACTCCGACTGACAATTTTTTGCAAAATGGTCTTGAGAGACTTATTGATGGACTCTACTTGCCCATTTTCCTGGGGGTAATAAGGAGATGAGTGATAATGTTTAAACCCCAGCTTAGATGCTAGTTCTATCATCATTTCATTCTGAAAATGACTGCCATGATCAATGAAAATCTCACTCGGGATACCGAACTAGCTGATAATTTGGTTGAATACGCAAAAAGCTGCAGTCTTCCCATCAAATTTCATGGTAGGCATGGCTTTGGCCCACTTGGTGAAGTAGTCAACAACCACGATAATGTGTTGATGCCCCCTAGCCGAAGTTGGGTTGCAATCAACAAAATATATTCCCCACTTAGTGGAAGGGACCGATGGTAATGACCGGGTGGAGAGGGGATGGGTGTGAGCACATTTTTCGAGTGAACACTTGGAAGGCATGACACTTATTAACCACTTCAATACAATCTTTAAAGATGGTGGGCCATAAGTAACAGGCTCACAAGATTTTTTGGGTTATCGCAAGCTCGGATAGATGACCCCCACAAGCCCCTTTGTGGCAATCATTAAGGACTAACTCAGCTTCTTCGTGAGTTAAGCAATGACGTAAGATGCTATCTATTCCTTGACGATACAAAGTGTCACCGATGATTGTATACTTTTTGGCTTGGTAACGAACACGCCGTCGATCATCTCGCGAGAGATGATGAGCGAAATTCAAGGTTTGAAGGTACAAAAAAATATCTCCATACCAAGGGTCAGATGATGAAACAAGGAAAATGTGTTCATCTATGAATGAAACAACATGAATAACATCTTCTTCTAACTGTGGGAAATTAGATATTAACTCTGCAAAAATTGTGATTTCTTGGACTTGGTCGAAGCAAAGTCGAGATCAAATTCTTGTAGGATGAAAATCCATTTATTATATTTTCCGCCTATGATACGTCTAGTGAGGACGTATTGAAATGGATTAACATCGACAAACACAGTTGTTTTGCAAAGCAATATATAGTGTCGTAAACATTGGACTGCGTGGATGGAAGCCAAAGCTAGCTTTTCAACATGTGAGTAATTTTGTTCCGGCTAAATTTCGACTGAGATAGTAGATGACGTGCTCGCGGAGCTCATCATCCTCCTGAACTAGAACCATACCAATGGTCTCTTCAGACGCGGTGATATACAACATGTAATCTCTACTGTAATCAAGAGATTTCAGCAGAGGGGATGATACCAAGGCTTTCTTTAAAGCGTCAAAAGACTATTGGGCTCCCTCATCCCAGATAAACGGGGTGTCTTTCTTCAATAGGCGCATGAAACCCTTAGTGATATTGGTGTAATTCACAATAAATCGATGCAAAAAGTTAGCTTTCCCTTGTAAACCTTGAAGCTGTCTAATTCTGCACGGGGGAGGCAACTGAAGAATTGCCTCAACCTTAAGTGGATCTACCATGATCCCTGTCTCAGAGACTAAGAATCCTAAGAGACGGCCAGATCTAACGCAAAAGATGCATTTATGAGGGTTGAGTCGGATTCTATAGTAGTGACATATTTCAAAAACCAGTCGAAGGTGTGTGGCATGATTCATTCTCTTGCGAGAGTGAGCAGCAAGATCATCGAGGTAAGCTTCGACTATATGTTTGATATCATGAAAAGTGAAAGTCATGGCTCGTTGGAAGGTTGCTCCGGTGTTTTTCAGGCTGAAAGGCATTTTATGGTATGCAAACGTGCCCCAAGGACATATGAATGTCATCTTATGTTGGTCTTTGGGGTTGATCTGGATTTGGTTATAGCCTGAAAATCCGTCCATAAAAGAAAATATTTTGTTTCCCACACACTCATCAAGAATCTGATCAATGAAAGGCGTGGGGAAGTTATCTTTAGGACAGGCCTTTTTCAGGTCACGAAAGTCCATACACACGCGAATGGTTCCTTTCTTTTTATTCATGGGAACGGGGTTGGATACCCATTCGGTCAAGGGGACTAGGTAGAAAAATCCGACATTAAGTAACTTCTCTACCTCTGCCTTAATAGCAGGGGCCTTCCTAGGATTAATAGCTCTAAGACGTTGTCGAACGGGTTTAGCATCCGGGTAAGTCCTAATCTCATGTTTGACAATACGGGGGTCGATCCCTGACATCTCTTCATATGACCAAGTAAATACGTCTCGAAATTATTTGAAGAGGTTGGTGTAGATCAAAATCTCTTCTGGCAAACAATCTGCACCTACATTTACATTTTCAATCCTTCTAGGGGTATGAGAGATATCGATCTGGATGGTGGGAGAAATACTCGCCATATTCCCTTCGGCGTAAATGCCATGTGTATCAAGTGGAATTACGGCGTGACCGACTATCTCACTCAGGGTAGATCTAAAATCATCTTGCTCAATTTTTTCAAGACTTGGGAGAAAATAAGATCTATGATGCATATCATCCCAAGGTCTCTCAAAAACATTCATGGCTTCAAGGATGGCTTCGTCTGAAGGTAAAGTCTCATCCAAGAAATCATGTGAACAAGATAACGAAGTGGCCCACATGGGCCTGGGAACTGGATCTTCCTTGACCGTCTGCGAGGGAACTGGATCGGGATCAACAGGAGAGTCAAGGATAGCTTGATATGTAATCTCTACTACCGATAGTGGCATAGCCATGCCAGCATGCGACTATCCTTCAATCAATAAAGTCGGAGAAGGTAGGGTCCAAGGGTCGTTGAAATAAGAAGTGCTGAAAGGGATGGACCTCTCTACTGAAGCGGACGTATTGGACATGGCGTAAATGTGGTGATTCGGCACCGAGAAGTTGAAAGTACCCATGAGGGAATAATACATTCTGACACCGATATTCTCAGTTGTCGGCTGAGAATTTTCGACCACAGGGATCGACGGTCCAACAAATGTGTTTGGACTAGAGTACGCAAAGGATAATTGATCGATCGTCACAATATCCCCTTGATGAGGAAAACAAAGTGTGAAAAAATGGACGATACAACGACGACCATAGCATGATTCCAATTGCGACCTAGTAATAGGTTATAATCAAGAGGTGCATCAACTACCTCTACTTCCACTTCTACCATCTTCCCACCTAACTAGACCGGAAAGACGGGGAGAATACCATGAGGGCAGAAGGAATGACCATCAAATGCGGTCAACATGGTCAATGACTTTGAAAGGGTTGGAGAATCAATAGCTTTCCAACAGGCTAAGGACATCACGCAAGTGGAAACACTTTCATCAATGACCGTTCGTTTGATGGCATATTTAGAATACTCCACGTGGATTTGGAAAGCCACATGGTATGGTAAGCGAGGCTTCATGTCCATGACATTGAACTTGATGATCTTCGAGCCATTAGGTTCTAGAACTCCTAAGGTAGAGAGTAAGGCATTCCTCTGTGATGGAAACATCTGGAGTACCTCCAAATCAGACATCACGCAAGGTGTTTGGCCCAGATCCTCAACAATAGAGTAGTTCTGGGTGGCTTTAGCATTAGGGTTATGGGTAGAGCACTTGAATACTCCTTTCGGAATACGAGGTGGTGGCTCTGGTTTCTCGATCTGTAAATTCATCTCCAGGGGTGGAGGAGGAGCTTCTAGGTTGGTACTAGCTTTTGAAGAGTCGTAATCTCGAGAGCGAGTGGCTATATCGATTGTTGTGCCGACCATATTGATACAAACATGGTCGTCATATTGCGATGATGGGTTTTGACTCCCACCAGACGCATTTTCGGTGTTTGAAGAACTCGAGGCTAAGTGTTGGTTGTGAGGAAAATGATTCGTTAGCACATCGGGAAGAAGATTTAAAAGCCTCGCAGATTCTGCGAGTTTGGGGAATAAGTGTGTAAGGTGATCATCTGTACAAAGTTTACAAGGAAACTTAACCTTACACTTTTCTTTCGTTCCCTCTCCAGCATTATCGTTATGTTTTCCATTAATAGTCTTGTCCTTGGTTTTATTCTTCCCACCTCTACGATTATTTCGACCTTTCTGTTTATTCCCATCTGGTTGCTGGTCACCATTTGGGTTTTTCGATGTCTGCACGAAATGTACATCCACCGATTGGGTGGGTTTGGAGGATCTAGATGAAGCTGGTCCTCTCGCAGATTTTGTTGCCAAGTCTGTGGACTTTACATTGGTGGACCCCACAATGCCATCGGCATGGGGCCCAGGACCTGTCTAGGATCATGAGTTGATCGTGGTGCATCGGGAAGAAGGTGGTATAACATCCTCGACTGGGCATAGATAAAATCGAATTGCTAGGCCCTAAAAATGGCCTCTTCCTCGCTGAAGATCCTGGAAGTAGCAACATCCTTTGAAATAGGATCATGCAAAGATTTTAAAAACCATTCTAAAAGAAAGGTCGGGGGTATGGGAGTCTTATCTAATCGTCTTCGCCTATTCCATTCCTAGATATGATCTAAAATATGAGTACCAGAACCCTGGCGTAAAGTTGACAAAATTTCAAGGCCATCATCGTAACGAATGGGTAGTTGAAAATGGTTAAGGAAGGCAAGCACTAACTGTTGAAAGGATCCATATGTTCCCCTAGGTATCTCAATGTACCATTGTGACGCAATCCTGATAAGAGTGCACCGAAATAATTGTAATCTAATAGAATCATGATTCAAAAAATTCGATGAGCACCAGAGGTGAAAAGTAGTGACGTGATCACCAGGGTCCTCACCATTCTTACCTTCAAACTTTGGAATGTTTGACAGAATCTTGGTGGGGACAGGGGGCCATGTGGGATCATGACTCACTGGGTCGTTCATTAGTTTAGACAAATATGGAATATTAAGTGTGGCCAGAAAGGGAATACGGGGTTGCGACACCTGACCCCATCCTCTTGCAAAAGACTGAGTATTAGGAGTTGTGTTCCATCCAGGGTTCTGGTAAGGACCAGAACCTTGTCTGAAATAAAAATACCCTCCTCCAGGCATATTCGTGAAAGATGGATTGGGAATCATTCCAGCAAGAATGTTCTGATAAGGGTTATGAAAATTTCCCCCAGTTGGATTAGCTCCAAACTGAGGGTTGTTAAAACTTCCCCCAACTGGATTAGATCTAGGCTTGGGGGTGCGCAAGACATAAGACTGACCTCCTCCAGGTGGGAATTCGGAGAATTGAAGTGGATTCATTATGCCAAAAGTATGGGTCAAACTCGACACCGAGGGGATAGGGATATAGGGTGGAACTTGTCCGCCAAACTGGTTGTTCCATCCATTCGTAGACGGATTAGACCCGAGGTTAGGGAAGGGAACACTTCCTACATTAGGATTTGCTTGGGGAACATGAGAGCTACCAAATGGAAAAGGAGTGTAAGGAGGTGTGGTGCCCCCAATTCCAAGGCTAGCGTTATGGCCAACAACTGGGATGGCAGTCGAAGACTGCAAAGTGAAACTTGGCATACCATAAGAAAACAAACTAGTAGCCATGGGGATGGTCTGAACATTGTAACTCGGTGAGTTGCCAAAACCCCCAAAAGGGTTAGAGGCAAGAGATGAAGCATTGACTACGGGCCGAGCCATAGTACCGATGTAGGCCTCTGGCGCTGCAACTGTAGCAGCTGCAAGTGTCGAAGGAGTGCAATTAACTATAGTGTGATTGATAGTTGATGAACTCCTAGTGTTCTGAAGACTAGGCTCAGTATTCATCCTTGTGGGATCGTAAGTCTAAAAAGTGGATGTGTGTACCACTTCTGATAACTCTACTCCTTTTAGAAGGCAATAGCTCGAAAACCGATGGTAACTGTAACAACCGACGGGACCTGTGAGGAAGTTGGTCCGACTCCACAATGACTTATGACTCTCAACAAATAAAAATATATCCTAGGGCCAACTCGTAATCAAAGAGCATACCAAAAATTCAAACGGCCAATATGCATGCAAATGGGCTAAAGTGGTTGAGTGGCCTCCCTCGCTAAAGAAGGTATGCCTTGTCCAAAAGGGACCTGAGACTCCCTACTAAAGTTTGGAGGTAACATAATCAGTTATAAGGGCCCTCGTAGGCTTAACAACCAGTCGGTCAGACCCCCCCAGAGAGGTATTCCTCCATAAAGGCTGTGTGTTGTCCAACCCCTATCTGAATTAGGATACAAACAAAATAACCCCTGCAAGTAACCTATGAGAAACCTAAGTCAAGAAACTAATAAACCATTGTATAACTGATGCACAGGTGAGCAGTCGTAAGTCTGGATCACCATATGGATAGGGTAGCAAATCCCTAAACCTTGAAAGCACCACCTCTCATAGAGGTATGGGCACTAGCAAGATTCCCAAATACGAATAAATCCACAGAAATATCTCTGACGCTAGGTGAGTATCTAGGGGTTATTCCTTCAACTAACTTTGCTAGACCTCATGATTAACTCTGGTGTGAGCGGAGCCTCCTGATATTACCAATTATACAATGGATTTCTCAACTCCCTTTCTTAGACACATAAGTTGATTTAATTGCCTTGAAGAATTTTACTCACAAAATCCTATTCCAAGGTACTAAATCCTAGGCTAGTTTGTGCACCCTAAAAAATAAAATCGTGACTAATCAATTTTAGTTTAAAGCGTAAATTTTATTGGCCGTGATTAATCAAAAAGGTATGGAAATGAAACTCATGGTGTTATGACTCTACATAAAAATAAAAATAGATATAATGCAAAGTCTAACTTTAAATTTTCAGTGAATGATATGCTAAATAAAACAGTGCAATCTTCAATTTTAATTCTGCAACTCAGAAATAAAATGCAATCTTTCACTAAATGTGCTAAGCAAATGATAAAGTTTCAAAGACAAAAATACCAACCAATGCAAAATGCCTATTTTTTGTATTTTCAATGTATTTAAAAAGAAAATGCATGGACTGATAAGCAACTTGATATATAACTTCTACTGTGTATAAAATCAATCACTCGAGCATAATACCAAGCAGCTAAGTAGACATCCCAACTACCAAGCACAAATAAAAAATGGAAAAAAAAGAGAAATATGCCGCCCAAAAATTCAACTCCAAAAAGGTTTCTTGTCATCCCAAATAATCTCAACAGGTACCACAGAGACCTAAGATGGTTTAGTGATCCTCAAAACCTACCCAACAATCACTAAACCAAGCAAGCAAGCAAGGGGAAGTGGTATACGCAATTGTTCAAGAGAAAAGGGCATATATACGCCTCTTGCAATGGGACAACAAGCATATACACATGGCTGTCAAGGAAAAAGGGGTGTATATCTTTTAAAACAAGGCTAGTCAAGGTTAAAAGGATGAAAAATCAGACCTAGAGTGAACAGACTCTATCCAACCATGATACGACAAGAAATACAAAGGAAAAAGAGCAATGTAAGAAGGAAAAATACTTCAACCCTTAGAAGTAATATTTTTCCCCAGCGGAGTCGCCAATTCTTTTACAGGGGAAAAACTCTCTATGGCCAAGGGTAAACCACAACAGACATGTATGACTGTAGAAATCAACTCAATTCCAACATGTGAGATATAAACTAATGTGCAATACGAGGAAGAATCCTACCTTGATCCAATCGTTTGATGTCGTTCCACCGTTGAGCACTTTGACCCAAAGCTTTATACCTGTAAGAAGATCTCAACAAACAAGCGATGCAAGTATATAGTGACAGTATATAAAATGAGTTAGCACATCAGATAGCACAATCCATTAATAAACATTACAAACATGCCCATGGATAATAATCATATATTTGCAAGATATCGATAGGACGGGAAAGGAGCATTTCTATTAATAATCGATCAACATAAGTATCAACATGACAGACTTCCATGTCGACACGGTTCGAAACCAAGAAACCAAGTTCCTTCCAACTGGGTCTCCACCACTTCAATCCTCCACCAAAGGCAAGCTCGTAGCAAAGAGATAAATATATCATCTTGACAATAAAGGAAGAGCTTGGGGGCTGAACACTATGTTCAAACTTGAGGGACAAAGGGATGCAGACTCAATATGAAGTAATTTCTCCAGAGTAACTTTTCTCTCAAAGTTGAATGTTTTTTCTCTCTTTTTCCATAGCTCGAAATTGTGCTCTTATAGCCTCTAGAATGCAACTGAAGGGCTGAGTCAGAACGTTTCCAGTATATTGAAGGCCAAAGATCAGAGATCTTCTGTCGTGACATGGAAACCCGACCTCATTTTGTATTTTCTGGCACAAATCCTGATATACGCGAGCTGTAGTGGAGAATCAAGCGTATACGCATCTTGCAAAGCAGTTAGGGAGCGTATATGTGGAAAAATAATATATTTTTGGCTCTGGATTTATCAAAAAGGGGTTTGATAAGTCTACATAGGTAAATGGAAAAAATCCCTCTGTGCAAGATAGCAATGGTGAGGCAAATCTTTCTATAAGAGGTATTGTGTGATATTTCTCCCCTTGAAGTTTGTGATGTTATTTTAGGACAACCATATTTGTGGAAATGACATGCTATGTATGAGTCTAAACCCCATAGTGTTATTATTATTTTGGGTAGATAATTGTATAGGATACCATAGGTAGCGTCGCCTACTGCTATTTCTTTAATATCTGCTAAGAAATGCAGTAAGGTTATTTCACATACCGAGAAGTTCGTCTTCTTTGTTATCTGTGCTCACAGTAAGAAGAAGGTTGCCACCACATCCGTTGCCTCTACATAGAGCCTCTCTTTGTC
>JASDQU010294793.1:2165-14210 GCA_032191745.1 Picea mariana | reverse complement strand
TTAGTATAAATAGGAGTCGAGGGTATGAGAACCCTAGCTTGGATATTATTGTAATAGAGCTCTACTCAACTGGAGGTTTCCCCCTCGAAGAGGCCTGTGAATATTGCTTTCAGATTCAAAGTGCTATTTCTATTGTTATTCTTATACCATTTTAGTGTTATTGTGGTGAATGTTCTGGTTATATTGTTGTTATTCTTCCATTACTAGCATTTTATTTATGTTCTGCATACATTTTATATCTGGTATATTACACAACAACACAAAATGCAAGGGAATCCTTGGATTTGACATTTTCGATTTCAAATTTTATGCAACTAGGCTGCAAATACCACACCCTTTATACTCTCATCACCCTTTGGGAGCACAACATTAATACACCTATGACAAATGTTTTGGTTGTATAAACCTTGAAAGCAAGAATACCTAATGAAGAAGAAAATGATGTGTGGTTTTTTTGTCAAACAATAATCATGACAGATGTTGGTTGTGTGAATCTTGAAAGTGAGAATAACTAATGAATGAGGAAATAATGCATGGCTTCTTTGCAAGACAACAATCATGATGAGGTTCATAGATGAGGATAAGAAACAATAGCAAGGGTTTCAACTTATACATAGATGCAAAAAGTAAAAATAAAAGCATGTTTAAATTATAATGGTCTCCAATGGGACTTGAACTCACATTTTGATTTAGTTGCAGAGATACACATCCACAACATGGAAAATAATTATCTAGGGAACCCATCAATTCCTCCATGCTTTTGTGCAACATAAGAGTAAATAAATCAAATTTAAATGGCACAAAATACAACACAGAGACAACAACAATCACACAAATTTCACACAACGGTTTTACGTGGTAAAACCCTATACAAGGAAACATCCATGGGACAATGATTTTTGGTTTATTTATCATTCAAGGGAGATATTACATCAGCGAAACCATGCTTAAACACACTCAAACTCTCAAGTCTATTTGCCTCTATGGGCTTACATGGATTTATAACAGCTCTCAAACAATTTATAAAATTGATTACATTAATGTGGATCCCAAAAATGGGTGAATTGTTTCAACAACAAACTGATATAAAGGAGCCACTAAATATGCTACAATCCACAAAATCATGGGAAATTGGTTGGAATATCTCAACAATCTTCACCTTGACAACAATTTACCTAAATATCATGTCTAGTTTATTCATCATCTATGTTGTAATCCAAGAGAAGCCAAGCACCACTGCATCTTCCCTAATAACATCGGTTTCATGAACACATTTGTATGATTTGCTCGAGTTTGGATTTTCTCAGGGATCACTCCACCTCCAACATGTCTTTCAAAATCATGCTTTGAGACATATGTTAAGGTAGATCTCCTTCTATCCAAAATGCCTGTAGGATCTAAATTACAATTATCACAGATTAACTCACTATAACCATTATATGTGACACTTGTGCCTCTAAAACTCTGAAGCACCCATTTCACTTCTTCACCTGAATTTTTCATGTGTCTGAAAACATCAACTGGGTTTGAAATATATGGTCTTAACCATTTCATCGCACCTAGCAGACCTCCTACTGAAATGACACGAGACATAACTTTTTCTTCTTTATAAACAAGAATTAAACTTGAAGAAAAATTATAATGGAAATCAATAGGGATATTAACTGGTTTCACAATGTTCATTCTGAACTGCAACCACAACTTAACGTTATTACCATCTATGTGTACATCCATGCCCAAAATTTGTTTTGTTGCTTCTTTATCCATCATCTAAAATGTCCTATCCAGCTAAGCCTTTATTTCACTGATCTCAACCATGCTTTTGCTTGCAACGAGCATATCATTAGTAAATAACATCATTATAATGAATGTACTATTAATTGTATAGTCATACTTACCCCTTGAAAACTTTTGGCTCACCATGAAGGATTCAAACCTCTTGTACAGTTTCTTGGGTACCATTAGGCCATACAATGAATCCTCTAGCATGCAAACAAATGTTCTATTGAGATCTTGAACTAACCCTTATGGTTGTTCCATACACACTATATTTTTGTTAATGAAGATCTTGTGGGAAGTAGGATCCCATGCATTACATCCCTTTTCTCGATCATCATAACTTACAAAGATATAAAACAAGCAGAAAATTTGAAACAAAGATCCTAAGTTTGGAAGAAACTTACAATTCTGCAACTATTTCTTGCTTATATGACCTTGATGCTTCTACCATAAACAATAAGATACATTTGTTACCTCGAATCTGACTTCAGTAATGCCTTCAATCTTATAAAGGTTATCAACCTTTGTTTCCTTCATCACTACTAAACTTCCTTTTGACACTTCGACTGCTCCACCATATCCACCAAAATCCAAAACCCTTAATGAAATCAAATTCAACTTAAGCTCAGGTACATATCTAGCATCCGTTAGTTCTCTAACAATACCATCAAACATCTTGATTCTAATACTTCCAACCCCAACAATTTTACGGGGAATACCATTTCCCGTAAGCATTACATCCTCGTCAAAAGATTGGTAATAAATGAACCAGTTTCTATGTGAGCACATGTGGTGGGAGGCACCTGAATCTAACAACCATTCTTCTTGATATTGTAAGCTACTAGAAACGAATAAAAATTCATCAATCATACCTTAATTTGTTGCAGCCAAATTTGATTCCTTTGTAGAGTTTTCCTCGGATTATTTTCTTTTCTAGTAGTCTTTGTTGAGATGCCATGTTTTTCCATAGTACTAGCATTTTACTCTACCCTTTCTACCCCTTGACTTAGATCATGAAGAACTTCTCTGATTTTTCTCTTTTTCTTTGGGTCGACCTCTTAACAACATCGCTTCTGAAGTTGAGGTTTCTTGACTAGATTTTATCCTCTTCTCCTCAGCCAACAAAGCTCCCACAATAGAATCATAATCTAAGACATCTGTTGAGATAAAGCTAATAGAGGTGACTACATTATCCCAAGAATCAAGAAATGAGCGCAATAGTGTAATAACCTTATCTTCATCTTCATATTTAACTTCCTTACTGGTCAATTGAACTATAAGAGTATTAAAGGTATTTAAATGGTTAACAACTCTCATACCTTATTTCATTCGCAAACTGTATAATTGCTTCTTCAAGAAAATTATGCTCGCCAAGGACTTTGTCACATACAAACTTTCCAACTTGCTCCATAGCCTATTGTTGTATCCTCTCCTACAATATTAAACAAAACTTCATCTTCCAGACATAGGCAAATGGTAATGAGTTCTTTTGTGTCTAGTTCTTCCCATTCCTCATTCGCCATGCTTGTCAGTTTCTTTGTCATGTCTGCTATCACTTTTTACAACCCTTGTTGCACCAGCAGATCTCGCATATTGAGATTTCAGAACTCAAAATTATTTTTTCCACTTCAAACTTCGAGCTTTGAACCTTTTCCATTAGCACAAATTGTCCAATGCTCAAATCATTTATTTTAAACCAAACTTATAGATATGGAGGAATAATAAAGAATACTTAAATAACAAATAAAGTTCAAAGTTAAACCATAAAGATATTAAGAAATATAAATTCCTTAAAAGAAACTTTTTCAATACAAACAAGGCATTATTTATAGGATATCCACCCATATAAAACAAATAACATCCTCCACTTAAAACTTCAAGCATAATAAATTTGTTCACCTCATTTAAAAAAAATGAGCATAAGGATGGACGCTTCCACACAATGATGTGTGAGGCGTCTAGGACGCCCATCCATACACTTTTTGGGTGTGTCTCCCTATTCTTGGACGCTCCTCTATGCTTTAACAGGATGCATCCCTTTCTAGATGCTCCCCTGATCATTTTCTGGGCGCATCCAAGTACTGGAAAATCTAGTTTTTGAAGGCTGAGACCCTATCATTCTCTCTAGGGATTGTCTATGAAAAAAAAAGATGCCCCTTTTTAATTTGCACTTGCCTTCACGTGTTAAATATCGCCCAAATATTTTTTTAACTCACGTACATATTTTCACTTGTCGCACATCTTGCACCTGCTCTTATACCATTTGTTGTGCAGCGGAAGCATAATAAGCTGGATTTAAATGGCATAAAATATAGCATAGACACAACAACAATCACACAAATTTAACACAATGATTTTTTACGTGGTAAAACCCTATACAAAGAAACATCTACGGAACAATGATATTCTTTTTATTTATCATTCAAGGGATATATTACATAGCGAGACCATGCTTACACACACTCAACCTCTCAAGTCTCTTTACTTCTATAGACGTACATGGATTTATAGCAGCTCTCAAATATTTTATAAAATTGATTACATTAATGTGGATCTCAAAAATGGGTGAATTTTTTCAACAACAAACTGATATAAAGGAGCCACTAAATCTGCTACAATCCACAAAATCGCGGGAAAATGGTTGGCATATCTCAACACAGGCAAGGAGACGAATAGACCATAAGTTTGTTAATAATATGAACATCCATCTCACATCCTCCACCACGCCTATCTTTCTATACAAAGGGTGATCCATCCTCATGAATTTTCCCTTCAAACGCCATAGCATCACAACTGCAAATCATGTTTCGGAAATACAAAATGCCCAAATCACCTCTATACCTATGACCAATGTGCGAACCTAGGTTGTTTTCCACTAGGGTTCAAATTGCCTCATTTGAATCCTACCTCAATACTATGTATTGAAGTTTTAAGAAATTATTCACAAGGTTGAGATCTAAAACTTGAAGATGGAAACAATTTGTCTTTCTGAGTTAATTTACTATTTTTATTAGATGACTATATCACTTGTAAATATTATTCTTTTTAACCGAAATAAGTGAAAATTTTGATTTGAAAAAATAATTGAAAAACAAATATATTGATTAACACTAATACAAAGTATTCATTCATTACTAAGCTAAAAATATTGAAACAGTAAATTAACCGATATATACTATGAACACAAATGTCATTGTATGTCTTATCACAAATGCTTAGATTATTTCAAAAGCTTTGAAAACATTTTAAACCCAACTTTGAGTTTTTGAAGTATCTTATATAAAATATTTTCTTTAAAAGCATATAATTCTTATTTTCAAATTGACATGATTTAAGAAGATGTCAATGTAGCATCTCCCACCTATTATGTAAGTTTTTTTATCAACATTTATTTTTTTTAATTGTAGTTTATATTCAAGTGCCATATAGTATCTACAAAAATCAAGACTACAAAGAAGCTCATTAGAATAAAGTTTTGCAAAGAGAAAATGAAAATAAATTGAAAACAAAAATTGCTTTTGATAGTTATATATTGTAGATGAACGTACATATAGATATGAAAGCATAAAAATAAAAATAAAATCCGTCCTCCTTACAGGGACAAATCCTCTTTCTCTCTATGGGTTTTTATATGGAAAGTCTGGGACTCAACCCGAGCCTCCGGTCAAGATTATCTGATTCTAAATCAAACGATACTTTGAGACCATGATAGTCTCACCTCTAAATCAGACATAAGCCCTTTCGGCCTCTAGTGCAAGTTTTACGATACTCGTGACCTTCTCCTTCATGCTTTAGCGAAGTCTCGGAGTTGGCGTTATCCCCTTTTATCTTGGCCTCTCCTCATATGTGACCTTGGCGATGACCACGTGATTGCAAGCGTGGCCACAAGAGGTTTGGAGTAAAACTACTTTTGGGCCCGCAATCCTCCTCAAGTCTCCACATGTCCTCTTGACAAAACCACGGTTTGGATTGCGGCCCACCCTCAATATTTAAACTTCACACAACTCATGTCCCCAAAATGCTACGGGATCATCGATCTAGCGATCTTGATGATATTATCTGAATCGATGGTTCAAATCTATGCCTCTCAAATCTACGAACCAGATATGTCCCTCCTAGATCAACAATTGTGATCTCTTTGCAATTCTAGACTTCAGGGTTTTTGAATCTCAAACCTTACTTCTTTTGTACTTCAACCTTCTATAGCTGACAATCTACAAACACCTATCCTAATCGATCAATGGTCTTGCTTCCACTTCGGGTGTTTTACCATTCAACCCAAATCAACGGTCCTCCAACCCTCTTTTTGATCAACGGTCGATATCTCCTTTGGGTTTCGGACTTCTGAGATCTCAAATCTCAAACCTTTTCCCCAATGAATTTCATCCAAAGGCTACAATCCTCTGACGCGTGTCCTCCTAATATGATGATCGAGGATTACTTTGGGTCTTCACTCGGAGCTCACATATTTGCACCACGTGTTCTTTGAATCCAACAGTTATGAATCACTTTGGAACTTTACCCGAAGTTCACGGATTCAAGCCACGTCTCCCTTAGATTTGTTGGTCCATGTTCACTTCGGGTCTTCGGGCCTTTAGGGTTCGGAAATATCAGTTCTCAAACTGAAACCCCAATACAATATTCCCGGAGCTCTCAATCTATTGACAAGTGTCCCCTTTCCAATCGATGGCTCACAACTCTTTGGGCTTCGGGTGTTTCAACACTTCAACCTTCGCCTTCCTCTAGATCTTCTGACCTATTGACACATGTCCTCCTAGATCCAACGGTCCTAATTTTCTCCGACCCTTCATCTCTCCACGCTTCAGGAATGTCAAGTTTCAAACTTGCCTCCTCCTAAACTCACGGTATTTGACAGCTTAGATCCAATCTAGTGATACGACGCTTGAATTTTACCCTGAACAATCTGACATCTTAGATCTATTCCTGCGATCGAACGACTGAGATTCTACTTTGGGTTTCTGGTTCTTCGGTCTTAGGAAACTTCAAGTCTCAAACCTTGACAGGTTCTCTCTCCTGTGCATGTGAACGTTAAGACTCGTGCACCTTCCTCAGATCCGATGGCTATCGATCCTTTTCATTGTGATCCAATGACCATTGTCGCTCTTCCTTCTGAGCTTTTAATTTCTCCAACTTGGAAGATTTATCATTCTTTAAAGGTTTCAAACCTTTTCTCCTCCTACGAGTCCTACTCTTGGATCTCGTCAACACGTATGATAATTACTATCCCTTTTGAGCTTATGAACTTGAAACAAGTTCACCTCTTGGACCTCATTTGCGCTTCTGAGAAGCACTTATCTCTTATGAGCTTGGTTCTTAGAGGATATTGAGTTCCCACATACTCCTTACATTAATTTTCTCACATCAGATCAATGGTCTGCGACCTTCCTTGATCCAACGGTCCAGATCACATCGAAACATCGGGTTTCAGAAGTTTAGTCGCGTCAACGTGCGATTCTCCCGATGTGCGGGCTTCGATCTTGCCAATATGAAGGTCAAGGAGGGTCCCGATAGATCCTTGGATCTACGGTCTATATATCATCGCTACTTTGGGTTTCGGGGGGTTTGGTCACACCAACGTGCGATTCTCTCATCACGTAAACTCCAAACTCACAGATCCGACAGTAAAGGTAGGTCCCGATGGATCCTTAGATCTATGGTCTAGATCGCATTACGACTTTGGGTTTCATATTTCAGAGAATTCGTTCTCTTCACAATGATTACCAACATTCGTCAAACTTGTGAAGACTGAAGGAATCGAGGCATTAATGTATGCGCTCCTTTTTCAAATCTAACGGTATCGACAAACCTTAGATTCTCCCGAACGGATCTCGTTCGTTCATATTCTAATAGAAAGGATATTCCCTTTCGATACTCGAATCTCACTATCCTTCCTGAGCTTCGTCAGTTATGAAGGACCTAAGAGAATTACGCTCTTTCTACTGGACTTAACACTTAGAATAATTTCTGCGTACCCCTTGCACTCATTCGCCAAGTCTGGAACTTAAGTAGTTGTTGGTTTCTGCTTGCCTCGCAAAGAGCCTATGCATATCTGCACTACCTCTCCTAACCGTAACAAACTATGTTCTTCAAGGGACTCAGAACGACTAGGAGGGTTGACATGCGTTCATGAAACTGTGTTCAAGGTCGACGGACATACAATTTGTGACTCTAACTTAAGCCACCACATGACGCAAGCATTTACGAGTATAAAACATGTCCTATCCATATGATTTCCTACTTGCCTAATTTCACATTCAAGAAGATACAAAAGAAGGAAATACAATATAAATCATTAAGAAAACATAACCATCCCTGCAACATTCATAGGATATCCACATTTAACTCATGGTACCACTTAAATACACAAGATATGCGATAACTTATCTATTACAGGTGGTAGCCAACTAACTGACTGTAGGTATTCATCCTTCCACCCTACCATAGGATTGGAGGCATTCATTCTTAACACTCTGGCCACCCCCATGCCAAGCCATGATATCACCAGGGAACTCTCGTAGTTCTCAAGGATTATTTCTATGTTCAGCTTCTGCTCAGGTTCTGTTCTCTACAACTTTCAGATATTTCTTTCTATTATGGCCTCGGCGAGGTTTATCATATGTTCACTCCACATCAATCTCGTGGCCTTCTATCCATATCCCCCGGAGAGCTTCACGCATATCCCTTACGAGCTTGCTCTCTCGTCTTGTGTCTCCCCTCTGGTTTTCCGTGCGTATCTATCTTACCTTCCTTCTTTTGGAAGGTTCCCAACCCATAACATTCCTTTTGTCAGAAGGAAGCTTGGGTCTATAGGTCTCTGCGGTACTTCAGGCTGACATTTTGTAGCTAGACCATGCTCCCATCCATGGGGGTGGTTGATAATTCAACCACTAGTACTTTCTTCATTAATTGATTTCTCTCCTTGGGGTTTGAAGGAGGTTTATCAGCCTCATCAAGGGAAATTTAGGGTTATTTGATATAATGAACCCTCTGGTATAGTTTCCACATTCTTCCTCTAGTGATATCATGTCCAGTACTTTCAAGGCTTCACCCCCATATTTAGTTATTGGAAACTCAAACAATAATGAATTTACATTGTCCACATGCCTTAGCATGGTAATTCCTATTTTATGATTAATTACAAACTGGGGGAAACATGGATATTAAAATTCCCTCCCCCTTAAAGGAACATCATCCTCAATGTTCTTCCTCAAAAACACCTGTCATGCCTTTCTCATTCAGTGGTTTCAGAAATCTTGATCTTTCTCTCTCAGTCGGGTCCTTTTCAGACCCTTAATCTTTGTCACCTACTTTCAGTAATTATTGGACAATCAAGCACATTAATCATAGTCTTATGCGAAAACATTGCATAAAAATTTCTATGAAAATTTTCATAATCTTAGCACAATAATTATCTGCGCAGTTTGTGGATTTGTATCCACATGGCTGTTTTGTTATCTAGGCTCATTGTTTTTCCTTAACATACCCATTGGGTGCATGATACCAATCAATATTTTACAATAACTATCAAGGTTTTATCTTCCTTTTGGTTACTCAACCTCTAGGCCCAGGCTCACGCATACCCTTCTCTGGTATACAGTCCCTCAGGTGATCCATCTTGCCTTGCCAAGGTTTTCTCGCATACGAAGAACTACCCACCGTGTGCATGATTCCAACAGTTTACAAGAACTATTAGGGTCTCCTCTTCCTTGCGGTCACTCACCCTCTAGGCCCAGGCTCAAGCATCCCCTTCACTACTATATAGTCCCTCAGGTGATCCATCTTGCCCTGCCAAGGTTTTCTCACACAAAAATAATTCCAGAGACTCTATTGAGTCTTACAGTCGAGGCATCCCTCATAATTTCTCTGTCGAGGCATCCCTTCGGCTTGCGTTACCTCAACACAATATATTCTAGGTGATCATGGCTTACTACGGGGTTCGCATGGCTCAGTAGTAGCCATTTTTCATGCTTTTACATCTTGACAGCCTTCCAGCTCAGCTAAAGTTAGGGTCGAAGGTTACTCTCCTTCTCCCGACTCAATCATAGATAGGGACGAAGGTTACTCTCCTCCTGAGTCAGTATTTATTTCATGTGATCGGATTATACTCTTTCTCACCCGTATCAAAGACATATAAAAATTCACGAGACATCATCATAAATTTTAAATTCAAAATTTTCTTGTAAATCTGTGACCCACAGATATCCAAATTCCACATTTTATTTCCATATTTGTTTTGCATAGTAAACAAATTCATAATTATGGGACTTTCCTTCCCATAGCGGTTTGTATCAACAAGAAATTGGTCTTCCTTATGGCTTATAACATTGCCATAGTTAAGACTCCTTTGCTTCATGCACTTTCAACTTCAATCAGCCAAACAAATTGTTAGTTTCCCTGCATATAACTTTTATTGCACCTCTATAATGTCATCACAAACAATTTCAGAATTGTGCATACTAACAATCAAATTCACTTTTTCAAAAAGTAAATACCATTCCTTGTAGTTTGGCTCTGTAGGCGATTGGTCTTCCTTATGGGCTTACAATACTTCCATATCCAAGACCCATTTTCTCCTCCAATTTCAACATTCCTCAGCCAAACAAATTGTTAGTTTCTCATGCATCCATGTATATATATATATATTCAAAATCATGCATACTAACAGTTCATCTCATCTATATAAACATGAAAATGGAATCCCACTCCTTTCCTAAGCCTCATTTCAACATACCAAACATTTTGAAACGTAATTGAACATTTTAAAGGATTTAACAAATGGGCTAGTATTCACAGCCATGTTCATACCCAATGCACTCTTGCATTGATTTCAAGTTTGTCACACTTTATGACAGGTTATTGGACATGGCATGTTGGAATTTAACCAACCTCTTCACCACATGGCTTATTCATTTTCATTCACTCTTACATTAGGACCATGCTTCTTGTTATAGGCCAATCACGATTCCAAATTAGTATACCTGAAACTCAAAAGTTTCACATGAATTCCTTTAAGCATTCTTCCTTCATTAATAACCAGGGTGCCAACACTTATGTCCACCTAATTTGTTTTCCTTCCATGCTTACATAATGTAAGTAAAACATTGGAAGTTCCTCCTTCCTTACTGAAAATTTCATTGTCTGTCCTTTATGAAAACATGCATTTCCTTGAAGCAATTCCATGCAACGTGCTATCTATGAGAACTTTTGTTTCCAATAGTTCCTTGATTGGTCCATGTATTCATGACATATCAGTTCATGAATTCTTCTGAGGATTACAATCATTCTTTACTACCAGAGGTTCACGCCTCCATCATTCAGGTTCTCCTTCCTGGATCATACCCTACTTGGGTATCCAAGGCATACAACTGCCTTTCAATGTTTCATACATAACATTAAGACTGTAAAACATTTCAGAAGGGATTATTACCCAATCCCTTCATACCTTGTGCCACATAAGCATGGACACTTTTATATCGATTATGGTTGCTATCACCCCCTCTGATATTACCCCGTCGGTGGTGCTCCATGGGGACTTTTAAAGTCCCTTCACCAATGTTTCAACAAGAACCTTCTCATAGTCATCCTTTGATTGAGGTTGTTCATTATTAGCAACTGTATTTCTCAACAGTTCCAATCTTATTTCTTTCTACACATGACATACATCATAATCACATTAGTCGTCATGTAAATTAAAATGCAAGTACCATATAATTTAAATTAATAAAATATTTTCATACATGTACTAGCATATCTATATTCACTTCATCACATTATCCTTAATGTTTTCATGAGTGCAACATAATAGTTCTCAATCGTTTTTATAGTAATACAACCATCATCACTATGGTGTCAAAACATTTACTTTCATCATCGTACTAGCTTTCTCATCCCAGAGAAAAACATAATACACAACAAGAAAATAATTGAGGGCTCTCCCCTTCTTTAAATTCTTTCTACATCGCCTGGGACTTTTCAGTCCAACTGAGTTATTTTTAAGTCCTCACTATCTTTTCTCTGCTTTTGCAATTCTACTCCCTGTTGGGATCTTCCTTCTCCTTTCCTTGAGCCACCTTGGTCAGGCCTCACCCTAACCCTTTTTGGAATGCAACAACATGCTTTAATAGCAAACTTTTTGTTCATAATGGATCATGAACCTGTGCATCCATCACATTACCATTCGGTTATCGAAATCATCAATATTCATTTATTATTCTTCTACTCATTAAATGATGTTTTTCAAAATGT
>JASDQU010294784.1:0-14095 GCA_032191745.1 Picea mariana | reverse complement strand
GCCATTGAAAACTCATGTGAACTTTGGCATTATGAATTAGCTCACATCAACTACAAGGTGCTACCATACATATGCAATGCAGTCACAGGTTTACCAGAACTCAAGGTTGACCATGAAGGCATATGCAATGGATGTTCACAAGGGAAGAACATCAAGAACCATTTTCTGAAGAGAGACAACAAAGCAGAAGGAGTCTTAGAGCTCATTCATTCATATGTATGTGGCCCAATGCCATCATCCTCCATTAGTGGCAAGTTCAAGGAATTCAAAGCCTTGATAGAGAATCTTTCTGAAAGAAAGATCAAGATACTCAGGCCAGATAATGGAGGAGAATATACCTCAAAAGAGTTTGTGAACTTCTGCAAATATGTTGGGATCAAGAGGGAACTCACTACTCCCTATAATCCCCAACAAAATGGTGTAGCTGAATGAAAGAACAGAACGATAATGGAAGCTGTGAAGACTATGATCCATGATCAAGATCTTCCTATGTGCTTATGGGAAGAAGCAACAATGGCAGTTGTATATGTGCAGAACTGATTGTCCCATAGTGCACTTGGGCTCAAGACCTTGGAAGAGATTTTCATCGAAAAGAAACCAGAGGTAAGCCATCTCAAAATATTTGGCTGCCCAGTATTTATTCATATACCGAAAGAGAAGAGAAACAAGTTAGAACCTTTAGGAAATAAGGGAATATTTGTGGGATACTGTGAGGTATCCAATGCCTTCAGAATCTATATACCAGGTAACCGTCACATTGAGATCAGCAGGGATGTGACCTTTGATGAAGATGCAGCTCTCAAGAAATCAAGAAGATGTCAGCTTGAAGAAGTATATGAAGAGGAACCCGTAATCCCCAAAACTGTAGTGAGGGAGGTTCCCAGAGCCACAGAACCAGTGAGGGAAGTTGTAACTTTTTCTGATGAGGAAATTCGAGAAGACCATGATATATCAGAAGTTCAAGAACCTCCTCAGATGACGATCCTCCATAAAATGAAGCCAGCTTGGGATAGAGAGATTATTCAAGATGGAGAGAAGTATGGTGTTCCCCAAGGAACCACAAGACAGGTGAAAAGACCAAAGCCATTCTCCAGTTATATGGCTTTGATGTGTGACCTCCTAGAGGAGGAGCCTACCTTCCCTTCTTTGAAGAATCCATTTAGAGGAAATAATGGGCATATTCCATGACAGAGGAATACCAATCCATAATAAAGAACGAAGTATGGGAAATAGTTCCCAGACCGAAGATTAAAGATGTGTTGTCCTCCAAATGGATCTTCAAATTAAAACATGCTGCTGATGAAAGTATTGAGAAGTATAAAGCAAGATTTGTAGTTCGTGGATTTTCTAAAAAAGAAGGCATTGACTATGAAGAGACATTTGCTCCCGTAGCTAGATACACTTCGATCAGAACCATCATAGCCCTTGTGGCTAAGATGAAGTGGAAACTACACCAGATGGACGTAAAGACAACTTTCCTAAATGGTTTCATCGAAGAGGAAGTGTATATATAGAAACCTCAAGGATTTGAAGTTGAAGACAGGAAGTCTCATGTCTACAAGTTGAAGAAATCATTGTACAGATTGAAGTAAGCTCCTAGAGCTTGGTATGGACGAATAGACATCTTTTTGATGAGCTTGGGATTTACCAAGAGTAAAGAATATTTTAACCTCTACTTCAAGGTTATGAACGATGAGCCAATAATACTATTACTATATGTGGATGACTTATTCTTAACTGGAGAAGAAAATATCATCATTGAATGTAAGAAGAGACTTGCTTCAGAATTTGAGATGAAATACCTTGGCCTAATGCACTATTTCTTAGGTCTCGAGGTATGGCAGATTCCAGAGATGATGTTCCTTAATCAAGGGAAGTATGCAGTCAAAATCCTGAAGAGATTCGACATGTTGGAATGCAAGTCCATGAATACACCCATGGAAGCGAAGTTGAAGCTGTTGGTCGACACTTCGTGAGAATTGATTGATGCTACGTTGTACAAATAGATTATTGGATCGTTGATGTACCTGACGAACACCAGACTAGACATTTGTTTTTACATGAACACCTTGAGTTAGTTTCTGGTAGAACCCAGACATGTTCACCTAGTGGCTGCAAAACATGTGATGAGGTACCTTAAGGGTACAATAGATTGTGGTCTCAGCTATGATGGAGATCATGATTTCACATTGAGTGGATATACTAACGTAGATTGGGCAGGAAGTGTTTCTGACAGGAAAATCACTTCAAGATGTTGTTTCAGTTTGGGATCAGCCATGATCTCGTGGTAGAGTAGGAAGCAATCCAGCATTGCTCTCAGCACAACGTAAGCAGAATACATTGTTGCATGTTCTGCTAGCTGCGAAGCTATATGGCTTCGAAAGTTGTTGACTGATCTATTTGACCTAAATATGGAAGCAACCACGATCCTATGTGACAACTAGAGCTGCATAAAGATGACAGAGAATTCTGTATTCCATGACAGGTCGAAGCACATATAGATCCGATATCATTACATATGTGACATGGTGCAGAGAGGAGCCTTAAAGCTCCAGTACATTAGCATGGATGAACAGGTTGCTGATGTGTTGACCAAGCCTCTATCTCATGTAAAGTTTGAGCACTTTCAAGATAAGCTTGGTATAGTCCGAAAGGACCTTCCTTGAAAGGGGGAGTAGTTGTTGTGATGAGACATCTCCTGCTTCCAGCTTCATTGTGTGACGTAAAGTAAGAAGATGTGATGCGACTAGAACTGTTTTTCTGGCTTGATAGCTGTGATGTAAATCCAGTCTAGTATCCTGCTTCCATCTTGATTGCTATGACATAAAGCAGGACGAGTATCTTGCTTCCAACTTTATTGCTGTGACGTAAAGCAAGAAGATGTGATGAGACTAGTACTATGCTTCCATCTTGATAGCTCTTATGTAAAGTTAGTCTAGCATATTGCTTCTAACCTTATGGTTGTGACGTAAAGCAAGACAATGAGATGAGACTAGCACTGAGCTTCCGGCTTGATAGTTGTGACGTAAAGCCAGTCTAGTATCCTGATTCTAGCCTGATTGTTGTGACGTAAAGCAGAACAAGCTTCTTGCTTCCATCTTAACTATTGTGGCGTAAAGCAAGATGAGCACTGTTCTTCCAGCCTTACAACTATGACATAAAGCCAGTCTAGTATTATGATGATGAGCCAGCCTCATGCTGTGATGATGATGATGTATCAATTTTATACTAATACATATTGATGCAGATGATTGCAATCCATTGAGAATGACGATGCTTCCGATGAAGAAAACTTTCGATGATTTATAGATACACCAGTAAGTGTTCCATGATGATATTGATGATGTTGTCCTCTCACCCACTTGATTTTGTTGATGATGTTTTCCTCTCTCTCTCGCTTGATGATGTTGAAGAATACCCTTCTTGTTAAGGGGGGGTTTTGAAATAATGTAACTGCAAAGTTTATTCTTATTATTATTTGATATATTATTCATGGGATCAATCCCCATTGTGGATTGATCATGTTGGCTATTGTAAAAGGACCAAATCCCCTTTTGCGGATTGGTCATAATGTAAATGTAATAGGCAAAAGAAGAAGTCGGCCCCAGAATACATTTAAGAGGCCCCAGACTATAATAAAGGTGGTTATAACCACCCAGTTTGAGAAGCCGGCCTTGCCAGTGAAGAGACACTTCACACGTGCCAAATTTGTATAAATAAGGAGGTTAGCACCTCACTTAGAAACACACACTCACTTGTTCATTAAGAGACAAGTTTCGGAGCTGCAGTTGGAGAAGAGAGAAAGAGAGAGAGGCACATCTTTGGGAGAGGATCTTCTGTATTAGCTTGAGTTATCTCTTGGCATTGTATTGGCTATCTATAATAAGGAAGTTTTTCTGGGTTTTCTTCACATAGAGGGTTTCCCAGGATAAATGTTGTGTCTCTTGTGATTGTGTATTTCAGTGATCTTGTGTTATGTTATTGTTATCTATTGAAATGCAAAGAAATATAATAATGGTTAAACTTTAACAACCCCCACCGTCAACCAATGTAGAATTTGTTGGCAGATTTTTGGCGGTAGGTTGTTTTGAAATTCACTCATCACTCGAATTAATTGGTTGATATGACTAGTAGGATCTCTCCTATTAAATCCTCTTGAGTCATTGTAAACAAGATTATTCTGTGCGCAAAGAAGTGCAGAACATCCAGAGGAGTGAGACGAGCAATCCGGGGAAAGCTTCCAAGGTCCAGTGAGTATTAAACAATAGGTTTAGGAAGCGTTACAGGTATGTACCAGTCTATGGATGTTTTATGCTTCATTTCATACGTTTTTTGTCCGATGTTACTCTGTACACATGCCTAAAGGATCGTTTTCGATTGCAGGAACAATGCCTCTGAAGAAACCTACCACCAAGAAATATCTGAGAGCACCAAAGCTAAAGGAACCAGAGGTAGGAGAAGGCTCTTCCTCAACAGTCAAAAAAAAACTGGAATTTACTCTAAAACCGGTGCCTATCATCAAGACATCCACCAAGAAGGTTTTTTCTCAACCTCCGACCTTTGGAGACATAGAGGCAAACATCGGGACCAAGACAGTGTTCCCGCGCTGGGAAGAACTTTTCAAGAAAATCAAGCGGGAGGTATTCCCCAAATATACCACGCATAGTGACCCCGATACAAGGAAGCTCGACGATGGAGTTTTTCCGAATATCCGAAGAGCATATCTGCACATGGTAGTGAGAAGAACTCCAGTCTTCCCCTACATTGAACTCCTGAAATGGCTTATTGACCACACAGACACTCAAAGATGTTTGATTAATGATGACAATGACAAGTGTGTTGGGGTTTTCCTTCTAGTGGAGGTGCAAAATTACTACAATCTCAGAGAGTCGGAGGAGCGACCGAACATTTATTTTGTTGTGAGATTCTATTAGAAACACAACACCAACAAGGTGATGGCTTCATGGTGGAGAGAGGACAAAAATTTCACCAATCGGACCTCCGGCTGGTACTCGACGACCAACCTAAGGGAGTCGTACATCTATCTAATGGCCCTACTCTGTCGATTGCATGGAGAGAAATACTACTCCAGGTTTTCAGAGGCTTGGATGCCTCTATCTTATACTGTAGCCATTTCTAGAATAGGTTTTAACTAGGGTGCCATCATCTCCAAACAACTGAGCACTTGCATACGACAGGCTCAGACACCAAAGGAAGGAGAGACTCCATCTTTCTACATTGCATCTTATCTATTGGATGTCATCTGTGCCAGAAATGCCTTTGACGGAATGAAATTAAGCTGGAACACCTTAGAACTCTTGGTCCATGTATATTTCAGCATCTTCTGGGAGAACAGGTACAAGAAATCCTACTCTCTCATTTGCGATCAATTTGTCGCACGTATTCATTCTTTATTGTTCAAGAAAGAGTGCCCAAGACTATCAAATGTGGCCAAAAAGATTATATCAAAAGTTGGCCACTGGTACCTAGATGAGCGTGATACCTACATCAAGGTTTTCGGAGCCACTAGAGCACCACATGTGTTACCTGTGTCTTCCCCCCGATCAACTAGTAGTTGGGGAAATCTGTTACCAGACCATCCTGCAAGGTTATAATGCTACTCTGGTAAAAGATAAGAAGCGGGCGTTCATACCTTATGGATTCCATATAGGTTTCTACATGGTAAAAGACACTACTCAAGCCAAACAGGAAGGGTTGAATCAATTGGATTTTTAATTTCAGACTGGTCTCTTTTGCAAGCACGACCCAAAAGGTTTTGTTTTGAATCACGCATCACACGTATCTTCCTACTGGCCATACGCCCATGACAGTTTTGAAGATCTCAGACACCACCCTAGACACCACCCTAGAACATTTGAACTTATCGGCGTAGGGAGAGCGATCTCGAACACCACCCTAGACAGAGCTAAAAAATATGAAAAGGAGTTGGCCACCGCCCTGAAAGAACTGGAACATTTGCACCACCTGGCTAAGTATTATCAGGACACCACACAGACTACGGTGTATATGAGGAGTGAGATTAAAGAGGCCTACTACAAGTTCACAAATGAGTGACATATTTTCAATGTGAATATAGCCGAGCTCTAGAAAGATACTCTCATGGCACTCACGACATGCAAGGATATGGAGCGGTGGTGCGAAAAGGCGCAGCAAGCTATGGAAAGAGTCTACTACATTGGTGCAGTCCAGCAGGGTCGAAATAAATAAGAACACAACATCCGGTTGTTGAGCGAAATCAATCTTGATCGCATAAAGAGATCATCCGAATATTGGGCTAAAATTTCTTGAGAACCACACCAGGAAATTCAAGAGCAGTGGGCCAAATGTGAGAAACATTGGGGTAAAATCAACAAAGCAATTAAGGATATCAGACTGCCCGAGTTCGGTATGCCCAATGACTTTGTTGAGTTGCACGACATAGTCGAATTGCACGCCAGGCAGGATTTGTTATGGGTCGAAGAGATGGAAAAGGTGACCGACACAATGCCAGGACAAGTGCAACAATTTACGGAACACCCAATCAGAGCTCGAGATTTGCTACAACAACTAAGTACCAGCCTGGCAAAGTACCAGGCACATGTGGTGGAGATCAGAGAAATTTACACAACCCCAATGGAAAAACATTGATTTCCATATGCCCATGCCTATGAGGATCTATTCATTAGTTGGTCAGAGTATGATAAAAGTCACCCTTTCAAAGGGACGCCTTGAGTTGACTGTTAGAAAACTGTTAGGAGAAAACAACACGTGGAAAATTTTGTTCACTTATCTACACTTAGTCGTTATTTTTAGTTGAATTTTATGTTATAAATAAGAGCATTGACCAATTAGTTAGAGGTCGATGGTTGTTGCAAGAAACTCTTTTTTCTGGTTTGTTAAGAATTATTTTGAAGCTATCCTTAATTGAGAAGTCCTTCTGGACCAAAGACAAGTTATATTTTCATCAAATGCATGTGTGATTGGGCATGGAGAAGAACTATTTCCTATTTCATTTCATGAATAGATGTTGTGACAAGTAAGAGCTATTGAATCTATTGTTAAGTTATCTGATACAATATTTTATAGTTCCTTTCTTTATGATGAAGATGAATCGTTGTGTTATTGTGTGATGAATGATCAAAGTAGGTGAATTATTTTTCTTGCTATTATCTCATCGCATATGTGTTTTCTTGCTGATAATTAAGTGTCTCAAACAGTAATCGGATGCTCACATGGTTAATGTATTAGTACTAGGCCTTGTGGTATAAAATTGTCATATGCATGCTTTAGTAGCGGGCTATCCCAAGCTCAGACTCTTCTCCAGTAGTTAAACTAAATCCTGTTTGTTACCAAGTTGGTTTATACCAACTTACCTCTCATATTGGTCCCACCTAAGAGAAAATACAAAAAGAGAAATTCCAAACTGAAGGATACGCCTTCACAAGAAAACATAAATCTCATCGATTAATTGGCTGGATCGCAAGATCTGGAGAACCATTCCACCATTAAACGTTGCAGAGTCTGATTGGGCTTCGGTGGCGGGTTTGATTCCTGATGTTGAACTAAGGGATTTAGGACCCATCAACAGGTTGGTACTCCAACGCAGGATGGTATGCTACCTTAGTGCATGTTGGTACCGGAACGAAGGTTGGTATGCTACCCCAGCGCATGTTGGTACTCCAACGCAGGCTGGTATGCTACCCCAACGTAGGTTGGTACTCCAACGCAGGATGGTATGCTACCCTAGTGCATTTTGGTATGCCAATGTAGGCTGGTATGCTACCCCATTGCAGGTTGGTACTCCAATGCAGACTGATATGCTACCCCAATGCAGGTTGGTACTCCAATGTAAGCTGGTATGCTAACCCAACACAGGTTGGTACTCCAGCGTAGGTTGGTATGCTACCCTAGCATAGGTTGGTACTCCAATGCAGGATAGTATGCTACCCCAATGCAAGTTGGTACTCCAACATAGGCTAGTATGCTACCCAAGCGCAGGTTGGTATTCTAATCCAACGTAGTCTGGTATATTACCCCAACGTAGGTTGGTATGCTACTCCAACGAAGGCTGGTACGATACTACAATAAAAGTGCATAACTTCCTATGACATATAGATTTGTGATTGACAATAAGACAATGCTCGTGGTGTGTAGAAGCGTAAAAGTAGTGATGATGATCATGCCAAGAGGAATACCTTCCTCATTAAGAGGGAGTGTTAAATTTTTGAATCATATTCTATGTGAGATGACGAGTTACTAGTTTTGTATGAACTAGATGCTGACCTGTAGTGTTGGAAATAATTCCCAGTTAGAGGGTCGATCAGTAGCATCAGAGGTTACTAGTTGGAGGGCCAACCAATAGTGTTGGAGGTGTTTTCTAGTTAGATGGATAATGTGTGGATATGATGGTGATACTTGTTACATGATATGTTTGATCATATGATAACATGTGTGGCTATGGTGATGCTACCTGTAGACTAGTCTGCAATACCATGTGAGTCTTTCCCATGCCATGTGAGACGGATGGATGTACATTTGAGACCACTACATGAAGAACATTTTAGTTAATAGCTCCCTGGCTAAGAGGAAGTGTTGATTTTTTGGTAGCTATGGGAGGTATTAACCTCCACGTGTAACCTATGACTTAGAATAGAATATTCTGGAAGCAAGTGAACCATTAAAAAGATGTGTGGAAGCCTTAGAAGACAAGTTGGCCTAGAAGAATAAATAATATTATAATATTATCTTTCAGAAATACAAGTTGGCTCCACAAGAAAAAGATAAACATAAAATATAATTTCCAGAAAGTCAGGTCAGCCCAACCAGAAATGTCACTAGACAAATTGATATAAATAGAGGACATTTTAGCTCATTTGTACACCGATTTAGCGTGCAAGTATTTTGGAGAGTTGCAGTTGCAGTTGTAACTGCAACTGCAAGGAGGAATAAGGGTGCATGGTCATATCTTGGTCTTGGTCTCTCTTTTGGTAATTTTCTTGTTGATATTCTTGCTAAGTATGACACAAGTTTTAGAGGAGAGAGAGTAGTGTACCTACAGTTGCTGCAATTGTGTATGGTACTTGTTTTGTGGATATGGAGACTCTCTCTCTTGTGTGCTACCCTTGGAGAAGGAGTGCTCTATTTGTCTTGAGTTGTTGCTTTAGTTAGCAACTAGGGTTTATTTGTTGGTTCTGGAGTAGGCTTGCCAGAATTATTCTAAGTAAAGGTTAGTGTGCTCGGGGTGGCATATATGAATGCCCATGGTTGGGTGACAATGATATGACATTTTCTATGGTTAAACGAGCATACCAAAATTTCAAAATGGTATTAGAGCTGGTTTCCTTCGTAACATTCTAACCGCTGAAGGAGGATCCTCATTTTCCCCCATTTCCAAGCTCGTTGAGCACTTACAGAACTCACTAAGAAGGTCACCTAAGTAGGGCGTATCTCTTCCTCAGATCATATCTGCAAATTTATGAAGTTGAGATATTAGGGTTTCCTCATAAATACCCTAGGTTTGCAGTGCCAATTCCTTCATGTTAGTTCCTTTGTGCCAGTTGCAACACCAGTTGCAGTAAATTTTTTGTTAAATGTTGGGCCTAATCTTTGGTTGTTCTAGTGTGCCTTACGCTAGCACATCTCTAGTTACCTTTAGATTGCAAGTTGGAGCACTTTGAAGTTTTAGGGTTCGTCATTGCTTGTCGTTGCTGCCGGATGGTGCCACTATTTGTTGCTTCCCATCGTTGTTGACAAAGGTATGTACTTATATATGTTTAAATTGTATCACTATTTTGAGTGTGATTGAAGGAGAAGGGATCTCTAGTCCAAGCAACAATCATAGATCCAGAGGGATCTTAGATCCATCACATTCATAGGAACAACGCACTCTAGGTTTGATTGTGTTCATATGCCCCTAGATGTTATGGCATTATTGTGACTTTATGAACATCTAGTTGTATTTTGGTCTATTGAAGTTATGATTATCATGCTAACCTCTGTTCAAAGTTAAAGTTAGAAACAAACTTTAGTCATAGTATTAGATTTAAAGGTTAGATTTATTAAGTTTTTTTACTAGATATTTAAACTCCTGAAACTTGCTAAAGACCTCATCCTTGGTCTTGAAGAAGTAGATCCAATTTTTGCAAGAGAAGTCATCAATGAAGGAAACATAATACATGCTTCTTGAAATTGATGTTATTGACATCGGTCCACAAACATCTGAATGCACTAGGTATAGAATTTACTTAGACCTATGCTTGTTGCTTGGGAAAGAAGCCTCGGCATGCTTGGAAAGCATGCACCCTCTGCATACTCCATTATGCTCAATAATGAACTCTGGAAGATCTACGACTATCTCCCTCAGAATAGGAAATGCTCTATGATGTAGGTACCCCATCCTCTTATGCCATAACTCACACAAACTATCGTTGTTATGAACTAGGGCTCGAACAGGTTCACCATGCAACCTGTAAATATTACCTTCTCTAACCCTTATTACTTGTGTTGTATTGGGCTAGGTTTCTTCAACTTGATGAGGACTTGCTAAACATTGCATCAATCACATAGTAGTTGAAAAATGAACAATTGAAGAAATAAAACACATAGGGATTTCTCCTTCTAATCAACTTTTAATTTCTTTGATCAGAACTTACAAGGTGATCTCTGTAGCATGATTGAACCAGCAGATGTACAGTCAATAAAATCACCTCAAACAGTAGTGTGCAGCCTGTGTAAAAGAGGGTACAACTACAATAGTATGGCCTGCTTTGTTTCTGCCTTTCCTAAATAGTAAACGGCTCCTTCTCTTCTCTCAACACTGAAGCACAGTCCAACAATACAGTGGGAAGACAGCAAACTGCTCCTTCTCTCCTCTCAACACTGAAGCACAGTCCAACAATACAGTGTATGGCCAGATTTAAAGGTGTATGGCTTGTGCACAAGGAAAAGACAACTACAACAATGCTATGACCTGTTGGTATCTTGTTGGTTTCTTTAGCAATCTTCTCCTCTTCTCCTTGAATGCACTCTTCCTTCTTCCAGCTCTCTTGCTCTCTTCTCATGTGTGTTCGACCTCTCCCATCTTTGTTTTTTTTATGCTTTGAGAGGAAATAACCAATCTCCTCAATCTTAGCTGCCACCTATCTCAATCTTGAGATGTATGGCTAAGATTAAATCCTAATCTAAGTCTATAATGTTCTAGAACTTCTATTACATTTCATTTAGATTCCTAAGACTAAGTTGACTTCAAAACATTAGGCTTTCACTTTTCTTTTAATTTTCAAGTGAAATTACAAGATAGAATTATTTCCCACTTTTCCTAAGTGGTCACTAACTTCATGCTTGTTCACACTTAAACCTGTGCAATAAGTTCCTACTCGAGCTACATTTCTCAACAATTTTGAGATCAAACTCAATTCAAATTCAAATGTAATACAACATGTCAATGTCTTGTCAACTGTAAAAGAAGAGGAAACTTCTTTAAATCCCAATGGAGTTTCCTATTCCCAATGGAGTTTCCTATTGCACCTAGTACAGATTCTGCTAAAAAATGAAAGGGCAGGGTAGGAAGCTTTACCCAAATTGTGACCGAGGAAAGAGATAAAGATAGAGGATAAAAATCAGGGAACCACAGTTTCAAAAAAATCCAAGCACTTACTCAAAACCAGATCCGCTATCTGAAACATATATTTCTGTTAGCAATGGACTTGAATTTTATTATAAACTGAACTCTAGAGACGAGGTATCAAGTGAAGGGGTTGTCCGGAAAACCTGTCCATGACCTCTCAAGCCAGTCTGAAAGCACTGCATGACTTGAAAGAGAGCAATTGGACTTATTCTCTGAAAGGTCGAGGGTTTAAACATTATCCGATAGCCTCCTTTAAGGACACCTTCAAAGGGGAGAAATGTTTGCCTTTTCCACCCAGAGACCCTGATGCCTACCCGGAACCGTTGAAGAAACTCCAACACCAGAACTCAGTAATGGACTTTGATCTCCATTACTAGGATTTCTTCCATAGTCTCCTCACTTTACACCCTTCACTCTTTTGACACTAAAGATAGAAGTCCAACCAACAGAGATAAATTGACCGAGGATCAAATTCAGGAAATTGTTTCATGTCCAAATGTACCTCAAAATGCATCATCTATTGCACAGCTCATGGCTCATGGTGGTTCCACACTGGGTGGTAATATTAATCAGTTGCCACCTTCTCCCCATCTAATTACGCGTCAGAACATTCCAAGCTCAGCTTCTGTATGTGGGATCCCTCCTTAAATTCATTGCAATTTTCATCTCCTAGTGCATTAGCCGCAGTTCGAATGCCTCCTCGGGGAAATACTCCCAGGACAGTAAATTGGGTTTCCCTACGAGATGATTGGTTTGGTGATCCTTTTATTTAAATACCTGCCATGCGGCCGAATTATCACTCGGCAACTTTACTGTTATGTCCTACAAATAATGTTTTCCGAATGTTATATTCATCTCTCCAACTATAGCAGGTATGGGATAAACCCTTTGGATTTTATCCTGTCATATGAGAGAGCAAATATCATTTGTTACCTGAATTAGAAGGTGTTTTGCAGTAAGTTGTCAATTAAAAATCATGGTTATTTTATAGTCTGTATTGTGCTAAGCTTTTCTGAGAATGTAAATGAAGCCAGATGCTTTTGAGCTGTAAATAATGTACTTTTTAGTCTTTAGGTTACCTATTTATGTTTTTAAATTTTGATAAATTATCATCTTCTATTGGCTTATTTGTTGTATGTTACTCTATACCATTGCATCTCCAATAAAAAAAAATTTGAGAAAAATAAAGAAATATATAATTTGTTCATGTTATGCTATTATTTTCCTAATCAGTCTTCTCTAGCATAACTAATTTCCTATGATCAGGGTTCACCCTATAAATTTCCTATGATCAGGGTTCACCCTAGAGAAGTAATAACATCAAGATTTAAGAAAGCAATTAATTTTGTATGCTTGTTTTTCCCTCATCAAATCTCTTTCGAGTTCCATTAAAATTAATAGTTCATCTTGAAGTTAATCAGGGTTAACTATTAGGTCAGTTATTAAAAAGATAATGAGTTTCTTAGATACAAGTCTCATTTTAATGTCATAAAGGTTTAAGAAAGCAACTAATTTTGTATGCTTTCTTTTCCCTGGCCAAATCTCTTTCGGTTCCATTAAAAAATAATAATTTATCTTGAAGCTATTCATGCTTAACTATTAGGTCAATTGTTGACAAGATAATGGGATTCTTAGATAAAGTCTCATTTTAATGTCATTCTTATGTTGTTGGCAAGAAAGAAACCCTTGTAGTCACTTTAGGCAATCCAAGGGTCAATCTTTCATTTAAGATAATGTTGACCTAAAAGATATTAAATTGGAATGAGCTTGGTTGATGTTGAAATTAGTGTAGCTGCAAGAGCCATTCTCCGGAGGATAGCTAAGACCCTAGCTGAGATCTAAGGCCCCCAGTGCACTCCTCGGATTTCTTGGTTTGGGACCAAGCAGTTAGAGCCATGGAAAAATACCCTAGTGAGGGCCTCCAATATATTGTTGGGGTTCTTGGTCAAGGACCAAGCAGTAAACCCCAAACCCCTAGATGTGTTCTAGGGCCCCTGGATGTGTTCTAGGTGTTAAATTATGAGCTTGATTTCTTATGCATATTAATTATTTTATTTTCTTCAATACTTTGATTCCAGCTTAATACACTTCAACAATTTCAAATCATAATTAAATAGCAATAATTATGTAGATAAGTAAACATGCATATCCACAACACATATACCCTGGGGAAACCCTGTACAGGGAGAAAAACCCCAGCAAACAATATTCCTTTATTTCATTAATAATGTAAGATCTCTTACAAATATCCACCATGAATGTACTTCTCTCGAAGAGCTTGCCAAGATGACTCCGACCTGACAAAGATTTACAAGACCTTGCTGAAATACACCTTTGATATGTTGCCTCTTTATCACTGATGTGCTCCTCTATTACTTCACCCTCAACCTGCATATGAAAACTCTATTTCAAATTTGTGTTCCAAAACTGTGTTGCATAACTGTATTGCAAAACTGTGTTGAGGAGAGG
>JASDQU010294781.1:0-14148 GCA_032191745.1 Picea mariana | reverse complement strand
CTTCTAATTTACACTTATGATAATGTTCTTATGGAGAGGAATACTTATGATCTCAACAAACAACTAAAAATCCTCAATAATTTATGTTCTAGTATAGGTATGATTGTTAACATTGACAAACGAAGGTTATGATAATCAAATCCAAAAATATCACTTATGCTAACTTCATTTATGAAAAGAAAATCTTGGAGGAAGTGACTTCATACAAATATCTTGGAATCGATCTTCATCACAATCTTAACTGGAACTATATCATTAAGTAAAGGATAAATGGAGGGAAAAAATTATAATGGGCTTGACAACAATTGTAAGTTAGTGARCCTTTGGCTATGGGATAAGAAGAAACTCCTCTTTGATACTCTCATCACTCATATTATCTTATATGGTTGTGAAGTCTAGGCTACAATATTTGATGCAGGAGCATTAGTCCTCCAATTCAAATATGAAATGTTTAGTCAGACCTCTAGGTCTTGACATTAGCCCAAGGAGGGGCCATTGTAAAATCTCATGTACAAAGTACTTTATTTCCTAGTGAAGATAGATAAGGAATATACCTAGTGTTAGTTGTTAGTTGATGAACAATTATGTAAGCATTAAGTTATGTAATCTATCCCTAAAATGAAGGAATGAATCGAGTAGGTGAGTTACTTGTTTGTAATTAGTGGTTATGTGAGTCATGAGATAGAGATAGAGGTGGCTTCTAAAAATAGAAGTTGTTATCTAGTTTAGGGGTAGTTGTTGATTTGTAGGAGATTAGTTGTAAGAGTAGATAAGCTCTGTCTTGTAAAAAGGAATTAGGTAGTAACTCTCGAGAAGGAGGATAGGAGAGAACACAGAGAGAGTGAGAGGGTTCTCTGAGATGTATGTACAATTGTTTTCTTAATGAAAGGAAGATTCATCATGAATATGGGTTATTGTTTTGGCAATCTATATGTGATATGACTGAAGCAATTGATTGATGAATGGTTATTAGCAGTGTGATAACTAGTTTGTTCATGTAAGACTGATAGAAGAGGACTGGGTAGAATCATGATTGTGTGATTCTAGTTATGGGTCAATAACTCAGTAGGATCTCTATATACGAGATTCCATTTATTGATTGAAACTTGGGTAGAATCTTGAAGGTTCCAAGATTATGTAGAAAGTAGTTTTAGGCTTTATGTAATTTGGTATAAACCATAGGAGAATGCATATCTATGTGAAAGGTGAAGGAATCTCCATACGAGTTTCCTGTGAGTGTTTAGGGTAAGTGCAAACAGAGGTAGAAGTTCTGGTCAGTGTCTCTGTAAATGTGTTGGAGTAATCAAATGTTTCATGGAGTGGATAGAGAGCATAGGCTATGAGTTTAGGGAAATCAAGTACAATGTGTTACTGTGTTTATGCGTAGAGAAGGATCTCTCGATGGATGAAAAGCATGATGAACCAGTAAAGATGCCCAAATAACTGGTTCAAACCTGATATTAAGATTGATATGTGAGTTTTGTGCATGGAATAATTCTGTATAGGGTAGTTGCAGAGGTACGTTGGAGTTCCTGCATAGAGGCGGTTGAACGAGTGGGTGACAGAAAGATCCTACGACACATGTACATCCTAAAATTGATCAAACGGTAGAGAACGATGGAAGGACTGATGAGAGACTGATGTGGACGATCAAATGGTGTTATGGAAGGTTAGAGATGGACCTAAGTTGACTAGTTAAGGAGTTTTAAGTTAAATGGTTGGATTAGGTCGCTGAGAGGAGTTAGGGAATAGACGGTTCATAATGCATATCGTTGTCAGAAGTGGTATTATGTTAAAGATCCCTTGCGACTGTGATGAAGTGCTAGGTGGAGGTAAATGAGTGACATCGCACTCGGGAGCACCCATACAATGGTACTATTCCTTGCCATTGCGATGAGGATTCAGTTGTATGCCGAGGTCCCATGTTAAGCGAGGAGGCGCCAAGGAGTTTGGGTGTTAAGAACTTTTATGGATTGCGATGTGTTTGAAAGTTAATCCCTAGTCATAGTAGAAGGTCCTGTTGTTTGAAGGAGTGTTAGTGTTAAGCATTGTTGGAATAGTGTTAAATCGAGAGTATAAAGCCTTTCAAGAGAGAGATATAGTGCCTAAGTTTGGAGTGAAGCCAAACTTAGCTAGTGAGCTAGTTTTAGTGTGAGGAGTAAGCCTTATATTAGAATTGAAGGGTGTGTCAAAAATCTTAAGTGCACACTAGAGGGATAAGAGAGTTAATGATCCTCGGGTAAGGCAGGATCTTGCTTGGGGTTCTGCTATCAATTGGTATCAGAGCGGGTATAGAGAGAAAGAAAGAGCAGAAGAGAACACAAGAGCAAGGAAGTTCTTTTGTGAAGACAAGAAGTCTGTAAAGAAGAGGATTCATGAGTTGAGGATCTTTGCATGCAGGTGAAGAAGAGGCTTGTATCCTGAGAAGTGAGGTCCTTGACAAGGATAACTACTTTGGGAGGAGTGATTGCATGCAAGAGGTAGCAACAGAGGAGAAACATCTCAGCAAGAAGATCACAACCTTATGAATAGTGATGAAGTAAGTCAAGGGTTTATATGAGAAAGAAGAAGAGTGGCCAAGACCTAGTATTTCAATTGGAAGATTGAAATACAAGAGAACAATTGTGTTCTCAAGAGAAGATGAGTTGTGGGTGTGAGCCTAGAAGGAGCATAGAGGAGTGGTCAAGAAGGTTTTAGATAGAGGACCATTACTTTCCAAAAGACTAAGTACAGAGGAGACTTGGTGGGGTAAGTTGTAGTAAGGTGAACAGTTAATGCATAGGCTAGTGCAGCTCATACAGAGTGAAAGAAACTCTAGAAATATGAATATTAAGAGTCAAAGTAGAGGTTCAGGAGGAAACCACAAAGGGAAGACAAAAGATGCCAAAGCCAATGGCATATGCAGAAAGATGACTGATGAATAATATGAGAGAGAGAAAGGTGAGATGGAATTCCATCTGGAAGTCTTGATGGAGATGTTAGAGAAGGAAAAGGAAGACTAGAGATGTGGTTTCTTTATGAGGATAAAGTTGAGGTGGCATAGACCACAGAAGAGAATAAAAGAGAAATTGATGAATGCTCAAGGGGAAACTGAGATACTCAAGGTAAAGGAGTATCTGGAACAAGACTTGAAGACTGAAACTTCAAGTGAGGCCAAGAGGTCTCAATATTTTGAAACTAATATTGTGTGTATGTTTGAAGGTACAATGAATGAAGAAGGACAATTTGTTGATATTGTCATACAGAAGGAGGAAGTCAAGCAGAATCTTAATTCTACTTTAGAGGAAGATGATACAGTTGGGTCTCATGCAAATGCACATGTACAGTCAAGAGAAAGTGTTCCTTTTCAGCATGCAACAAAAGCTAAAATAAGAAAAAGACTTGGCTTATGATGATGGACAAGAATAGAAAGAGGCAAAGGAGGACATCAAGCAATCAAATGTTATGCTTGAGGAAGTTGAAAAGAATACTATTGAGGATTTTCTGAGTCTTGTAGAAGACTTAAAACAACAAGAATATTTGATGACAAAATCATCAAATAAGAGCATTAGGTCTTATGGTTTTGAAGCTGGCAATCCGAATGTGATTGTAGGGATTGCAGAAGACAATCCATCTTATGGAATTGTCTTGTATGAAGATGAAAGTTGTCTATAAATACATGATGAGGAAGATGTTAAGCATGTAGATGTAGTTCTTGAAGAAGTTGACAAGGAGATTTTATTGTTGGAGAACCTGTTAAAGGAATCTGAGTCAAATAGTGAATTGGAACCTTAGGTAAATGAGCTATGTGTTAATAGCTTTGATGAAGAGATGAGGTTTCTTGAGGAATGCATAGGTAAAGATTCAAGTGAGAAGGACTCAGTCAGCCTAGACAGACAGGTGGGAGTGTTGCCAAGTAATGAAAAAGACCAAGTGGAATTATTGCAACAAAAGGAGTCTACATAATCCTTATTTAATGAAGACATCATCTTCAATGGATGTGAGGCAGTTATGTCCCATTTGAGGGAACTTGTTCTTGATGAGGACAAAGAGAAGTTGGATTTCTTAAATAGCCAAAAAAAGAATGTTGGAAAGACATCTAGGGCTGTCACAATGATGGGGGATCAAAATTTTATTCTGATAGAGAGTGAAGAAGCAGTGTCACAGGAAGATTGGCTTGGTGACAAAGAAGAAGAAAGCAATGAGGATGAAGGTGAGATAGACCTGTCTCATGGTAAAGAGAAATCAGTCCTAGAACTGAAGGAGGATGAATTGATTATCAGAATTAGTCAAGGAGTTGAAGGAAATCAATGGAATGTTGTCAAGAAGGAAGAGAAAAAGAGTTATATTGAAACTGAAGAGCATCAATTGGGTATTGTAGAGGGAAATGCTTACAACAACATAAAGGAAGTTAGGGAGGCAACAATATCTGGGGAAACATTTGAAGAAATTCCAAGAGCAAAAGAAGAAATTGAAGCAAGGAAAGTTGAAGAAAACAACCAATAGTTTAGAGATGAATGGATAAAGTGCAGTGTCATAGTGAAGAAAAAAAAAATTGTTTGCAGCAACAAACTGAATTACAAGAAACCATAGATGCACTATGGAACCTAATCCAGATACCTAAGGCAAGTTACAGCATAATGAAGAAGGTAATCCACTGTGAAGATGATTGGAAAGTGAAGAACGGAGAAGGAAAAGACAGTGGGGCTCTACAACACAAGGTATGGAAGCCTGGAAGATTGGAAATAAAGAATGATGAAGATAATGCAGCTTATGGACAACAACAAACTAAAGTTTGGGATCTAGGAAAGATGAATATTAAAGGTACATAATCAAGAGATCATGTCTTCTTTCTACTATGGGAGTCTGATGCAGGAGCATTAGTCCTCGAATTCAAATCTGAAATGTTTAGTCAGACCTTGAGGTATTGACATTAGCCCAAGGACGGGCCATTGTAAAATATCATGTACAAAGTACTTTATTTCCTAGTGAAGATGGATAAGGAATATACCTAGTGTTAGTTGTTGAACAATTATGTAAGCATTAATTTATGTAATCTATCCCTGAAATGAAGGAATGAATCAAGTAGGTAAGTTACTTGTTTGTAATTATTGGTTATGTGAGTCATGAGATAGAGATAGAGGTGGCTTTGAAAAATAGAAGTTGTTATCTAGTTTAGGGGTAGTTGTTGATTTGTAGGAGATTAGTTGTAAGAGTAGATAAGATTTGTCTTGTAAAAAGGAATTAGGTAGTAACTCTCGCGAAGGAGGATAGGAGAGAACACAGAGAGAGTGAGAGGGTTCTCTGAGATGTATGTACAATTGTTTTCTTAATGAAAGGAAGATTCATCATGAGTATGGGTTATTGTTTTGGAAATCTGTATGTGATATGACTGAAGCAATTGATTGATGAATGGTTATTAGCCGTGTGATAAATAGTTTGTGCATGCAATACTGATAGATGAGGACTGGGTAGAATCATGATTGTTTGATTCCAGTTCTGGGTCAATAACTAAGCAGGATCTCTGTATACGAGATTCCAGTTGTTGATTCAAACTTGGGTAGAATATTGAAAGTTCTAGGATTCTGTAGAAAGTCGTTTTAGGCTTTATGTAATTTGGTATAAACCATAGGAGAATGCATATCTGTGTGAAAGGTGAAGGAATATTCATACAAGTTTCCTTTGAGTGTTTAGGGTAAGTGAAAATAGAGGAAAAAGTTATGGTCACTGTCTCTGTAAATGCGATGGAGTAATCAAATGGTTCATGGAGTGGACAGAGAACATAGGCTCCGAGTTTAGGGAAATGAAGTACAATGTGTTACTGTGTTTATGCGCAGAGAAGGATCTCTCGATGGATGAAAATCATGATGAGCTAGTAAATATGCCCGTATAACTGGTTCAAACCCGAGATTAAGATTGAGATGCAATTTTTGCATATGGAATAATTCTATATAGGGTAGTTGCAGAGGTACGTTGGAGTTCCTGTGTAGAGGCAGTTGAACGAGTGGGTGACAGAAAGATCCTACAACACCTATACATCCTAGAATTGATCAAACAATAGAGAATGATGGAGGGATGGATGAGAGATTGGTGTGGACGGTCAAATGGTGATATGGAAGGTCAGAGATGGACCTAAGCTGACTAGTTAAGGATTTTTAAGTTTAATGGTTGGGATTAGGTCGCTAAGACGAGTTAGGAAATAACCGGTTCATAACGCATATCATAGTCAGAAGTGGTTTTATGTTAAATATTCCTTGCAACTGTGATGAAGTTCTAGGTGGCAGGAAATGAGTGACATTGCACTCGGTAGAACCCATACAATGGTACTATTCCTTGCCATTGTGATGAGGATTTGGTTGTATGCCGAGGTCCCATGTTAAGAGAGGAGGCGCCAAGGAGTTTGGGTGTTAAGCACTTTTATGGATTACAATGTGTTTGAAAGTTAATCCCTGGTCACAGTAGAAGGTCTTGTTGTGTGAAGGAGTGTTAGTGTTAAGCGTTGTTGGAATAGTGTTAAATCAAGAGTATTAAGCCTTTGAAGAGAGAGATATAGTGCCTAAGTTTGGAGTGAAGCCAAACTTAGCTAGTGAGCTAGTTTTAGTGTGAGGAGTAAGCCTTAGATTAGACTTGAAGGGTGTGTCACAAAGATTAAGTGTTAAGTGCACACTAGAGGTCTAAGCGAGTTAATGATCCTCGGGTAAGGAAGTATCTTGCTTGGGTCCTGCTATTAATTGGTACAAGAGCGGGTATAGAGAGAAAGAAAGAGCAGAAGCAAACACAAGAGCAAGGCAATGCTTTTGTGAAGACAGGAAGTCTGTAAAGAAGAGGATTCATGAGTTGAGGAGCTTTTCATGCAGTTGAAGAAGAGGCTTATAGGCTGAGCAGTGAGGTCCTTGACAAGGATAACTACTTTGGGAGGAGTGATTACATGCACGAGGTAGTAGTAGAGGAGAAACATCTCAGCAAGAAGATCATAGCCTTAGGAGCAGTGATGAAGGAAGCCAAGGGTTTCTAGGAGAAATAAGAAGAGTGGCCAGGACCTAGTATTTCAACAGGAAGATTGAAATATAAGAGAAAAATTGTGTTCTCAAGAGAAGATGAGTTGTGGGTGTGAGCCTAGAAGGAGAATAGAGGAGTGCTCAAGAAGGTTTTAGATAGAGGACCAATACTTGCCAAAATACTAAGTACAAAGGAGACTTGGTGGGGTAAGTTGTAGCATGGTGAACTATTACTACAGAGGCTAGTGCAACTCATAGAGAGTGAAATAAACTCCAGAAAGATGACTATTAAGAGTCATAGTAGAGGTTCAAGAGGCAACCACAAAGAGAAGATAAAAGATGCCAAATGTAACAGACCTATTACGGGGAAAATATATATAAAAAAAAATATCCTCCTTACAAGAACAGATTCTTTCCCTCTATGATTCCTAATTTGGGAAGTTCGAGACTCAGCCCGACTCTCCGATCAAGGTTCTCTGATTCTCTAAGTCAAAAAAGGCTTCAAGACCTGATAGTATCACCTCCTAATCAAACACAGGCTCTTCTAGCTTTTGGTACAGGTCTTATGATACCCGCGACCTTCCCCTTCGCGCTTCAGCGAAGGATCGGAGTTGGCATTAGCCCCATTTTCTTGACCCCTCCTTGGATGTGACCTTGGGCGATGACCTCGCGCAAACACACAACTGCGAGCGCAGCGAAAGTTGGTTTGAAACCAAACTACTTTTTTTCTCGCAATCCTCCTCGAGACTCCATGTGTCCTTTCTCCAAAATTGGGGTTTGGATTGCGGCCCACCCTCAACTTTTTAAAGTTTTCACTCCTCTGATCCCTGCAATGCTACAGAATCGTCGATCTCCCGATATTGACGGTACTATCGGAACTGACGGTTCAGATATTTCCTTTTCAAATCCACGAACCAGATCTGCCCCTCCTAAATCAACAGATGCGATCTCCTTCGTGATTCTGAACTTCAGGATTTTCAATTCTCAAACCCTGCTTTCCAAGGTATATCAATCTTCTGGAGTTGGCGATCTACGGACACCCATCCTCTTAAATCAACATCCCTTCTTCTACTTCGGGTTTTTGACCTTTCAACTAGATCAACGGTCTGGTGGCCCTCTTCTCGATCAATGATCGAGATCTCCTTCGGGTCTCCTGACTTCTAAGATCTCAAAATCTCAAACTTCACTCTTTTTCCCAAGGAATTTTATCTAAAGTTTATGATCCACTGACACATGTCCACTGGATCTGACGATCAAGGATTACTTCGGGTCTTTACCCAGAGTCCACAGACTCACACCATGTGTCCTCCAGATCTGACGGCTTGGATCTACTTCGGACGATCCGACGGTCGACGCTTACTTCGGGTGTTTCCTCAGAATCCATAGATTCAGGCCACCTATCCTCTGGATCTGACGGTCTAGATCTATTTCAGCGCTTCGACGTTTTGGGCTTCAGGAGTTTCAACTCTCAATCTGAAACTGTCGAGGTGATTTCTATGAAGTCTACGATCTGTCGCCACGTGTCCCTCGGGACCTGACGGCTATGAATTACTTCGGGACTTTACCCGAAGCTCACAAATCTATGCCACGTCTCTACTGAACTCCGACGGCCCAGATCCACTTCAGGTGATCTGACGCCTGAGATTTACTTCGAGTGATCTGATGATTCAGATTCACTTCGACTGATCGGACGGGTGAGATTTACTTCGAACTTCCAGATCTCCGGGCTTTGAAAATCTCAAGTCTCAAACTTGCCTCCTCTCAAACAGACTCCTCCGGAGTCCAGGATCTGTTGCCACGTGTCCCTATGGATCGGGCAGTCTAGATTTACTTCGAGTCTTCAGGGTTCAGGAATTTCAACTTTTAACTAAAAACCCTCAAACAGATTTCTCTGAAGTCCACGATCCATTGCCACGTGTCCCTCTTAACGATGGACAGTCCTAAACTACTTCGGGACTTCAAAAATTTGGTAAGTCCTCTTCTCATGCTTGTGCAAGGTACTAAGGTTCATGCACCTTGTTTAGATCGGATGACTGTCAAGCCTCTGTGATGTGTTCTAATGACTACTATTGCTCCTCCTCCTAGGCTTCTGACTTACTCTGACTTATAAGGTTTTCTAAGTGCTCAAAGGATTCAACCTTTTCTCCTTCTACGGGCCCGTCTCTTGGATTTCATCAGCGCTCCTGAAAGCGCTATCTCTTCTGAGCTTGATCTCTTTGAAGGTTTTCGATGTCCCACACTCTCCTTGCATTTCAGGGATCGCTTCAAACTCAGATCGAAGGTCAACGACGATCGATGGTTCACAGGAATTGCGGGGTCCCAACATGTGGGTTCTTTACCAGGGATTTCAACCTCCACAATCTGGAAAGTGCTCGCTCGATTCTAGTCTAACCGGGATTGTTGATCCTCCAGCCCATCGAGATCAACAACAAGGGTGGATTCTGGGCCGCGAACTAGCGCATCTGCTATTTTCACCTTCTTGCTCCAAAATGATTCCCCACCCTCGATCTTCGTTCATATATTGACGATGCATATCAATTGCGGGATTTAACTTGACCTTCGTACAACTTGACATCTCGAAGTCTCGAGCTCCAAATTTTCTAGACCAAGGTCACATGGATCTTCATAAAACTCTAGGGCTATGATCCCCACTCTTAGTCGAGTTTTTGGTTAAGGAAATAAGTGCAAGTTCAGAGTTTCCTAGACTACTGGTCTGAAGGGAACACCTTCCCGACTCATAGATATTTAAGCTCTGAATCAAGGCAAGGTAAATTGTGAGGTTACCAAATCGGTAGATATGTCCAGAGGCTTGCTCCAACTCTGGAACAACGATGTAAATTCCTGGGAAAGCGCCTTCGAGTGATTAAACTGGGGTGTATGGAAATTAAAGAAGAATTATAGGTTCTCAAGGAAACAAAAGCATACTCATCAATTAATCATTTAATACAGAGAAAGAAACCTTTATAGACATGTACATACTCGCATGCATCCATTATTTACAATTCAAAACATAAGGCAAGAAAACACTTATCAGAACCATAGAGTGTGATGCGACTGTTGAAAGGGGTGTTCATTTCCACCCAACCATAAGCTCAGTCACTCCCAATGGATTTATCACTGGCCACCCCCGAGCTTAAGCCATGATGCTTTGAGATTCAATATCTTACATCCAGCTCAATGGAAGTTAGGGACGAAGGTTACTCTCCTTCTCTAAATATAGAAAATACATAAGGACGAAGGTTACTCTCCTTCTCCTGGTTCAATCTCTATTTTTTGTGATCAGAACTCATTGTTCCTCTTTCAGTTCTTCCTCGGACCCGAGAGTTTCTTCTCTTGTCTTTGCATTTTTCTTCGTACCTCTCCCCCTGCCCACCACACTCCCTTTCTTTCCTTTTTCCACAATATCGCATGTGGCTCGAATTTCCAGTCCGTGGTCAGGTCTGGAAGCCTTATGGATGGGAGGTCTACCCCATCCCCTCATTAACTCCTGAGGAGGGCTTCCCACCTACCAGCTCGACTGTAAGTCATTACTAGGTCAGGTGGTTGTTCTGATCTGAGAAAATTAATTCTAGCATGGTACTGGTTCGATGGAGATTAATGCAACCATTCTTGGTCCCCTCCACCACCTTTCACAACATTTTTTGGTCTTTTTTAGCACATCCTCTCTTTCAACATTCATGTACACGTAACCATTTTCTATTAAAATAACATAATTTACATTCATCAACCTTCTACACAAGGTCAATCAAATCAAATATTCACACTTTTAAGTTTTCCATAGTTCCTTGGCCCATATAGTTATATTTACAAATTGGGGGAAACAGGGTGTTACAATTCCCTCCCCCTTAAAGGAACATCATCCTTGATGTTCTATCTGTTATCATGACATGTATGTGCAGGAGTAAACAAAATCAGATATGCATGTCTCATGGCATCCTCCATTTCCCACGTAGCCTCATCTGTGCCAAAGTGTTTCCACTTCACATTGAACTGTGCAATGGTTCAGTTCCTGAGTGAGGTTTCCTTCCTGTCTAATATGCATTGAGGTTCTGGCAGGAATTCTCCCTTCGGCTCCACCTGGATCACATACCAATCAATTATATGATTAACATCATGTACATATTTCTTCAATAATGAAACATGAAAAACATTATGTGCCTTTACAGTGGGAGGAAGTGCTAGCCTATAGGCTACAGGTCCCACTCTATATAGGACTTCAAAGGGTCCACAATATCGAGGTGCCAACTTGGCACAGGATCCCATTCTCAGGGAACTCTTCCTAGGTCTAACTCTGAGATAGACATAGTCTCCAGTCTTGAACTCTCGGGGAGTTCTTTTCCTATCGGCATAACTTTTCTGTCTATCCTGAGCAATCTTCATATTTTGCTTTATTTGAATTACTTGTTGTTCCATTTCTTTTAGCATGTCGGGTCCAATTGTAATTCTGTCCACTGGATTATTCCAACTGATTGGAATCTTACACTGTCTACTGTAGAGGGCTTCAAAAGGACTCTTCTTCAAGGATTCTTGATAACCGTTGTTGTAGCCAAATTATACCAATGGTAGGTAGTCTTCCCACTTCTTACGATGGTGCATTACATGCATCCTTAGCATTTCTTCCACTATTTGGTTCACGCTTTCTGTTTTTCCCTTAGTTTGAGGGTGGTAGGTTGTGCTGAAAAACAATTTAATCTCAAAACCAACCATTAGGGATTTCCAAAAGCTTGAATTAAATTTGGTGTCTCTGTCAGATATAATTTCCTTGGGCATGCCATGCAGTCTGAATATCTACTTCATGAAGATGTTGGCAATATCTATTGCCTTGCAGATTAACTTGACAGGGACGAAATGGGCAGACTTACTCAATTTTTCCACCATGACCATGATGGCATCATATTGTTTGGTCGAATTTGGTAGTCCGGTGATGAAATCCATGGAGATGGTTTCCCATTTCCATTCTGGGATTGGTATGGGTTGTAACAATCTTTCAGGATGCCGGTGTTCCGCCTTAACTTGCTGGCACTCTAAGCACTTAGATAGATAGTTAGCTATGTATTTCTTCAACCCAGGACAATAGAATTACTTCCTACTGGCTGTGATCATCTTCTGATATCCTGGGTGACCAGTATATGGTCTCTTATGTAGTTCATCCATTATTAACCTCTTCAAGTCATCACAGTTTGGAATATACAATCTGTTTCTGTAAGTCAACAACCCTTCCTCAAGCATCTGGTAGCCTTCATACTTGAGCCCTGTAGGCTCTTGTATTAGGTATGAGGTCACGGTATTGAAGAATGCATCTGTCTCTTGTGCATTTTCGACTCTTTCCCTGATGTCCATTTCACAGGAGCTTACTGCTGCTAGATGAATCATTTTTATACTCCTGCTAAGGGCACCAACCACCCTATTTTCCTTTCCTTTTATGTGTTTGATTTCGAAATTGAATTCACTTAGGAGAGCCATCCACCTAGCTTGCTTGGCATTGAGTTTTGGTTAATCAAACAGGTGTCTCAATTTGTTAGCGACAATTCTTGTCTTGGGCTCAAGAGCATCCAGGTCTACAGGTTGCATGAAGAATGCCCAAGCGTAGCACGTAAAGCCCTATTTCAGGCTAAAAAAAATCAAGTGAGCAGGCGAAATTATGTTGTCAATGGCCCAGATTCATCCATAGGAGCAGATCGACGGTCGACGGGAAATCACGGTTAGCGGAGTTGCACCGGGATTAGCGCGATGGGTAGCGTCTATATACATTCATGAAGGATCTTGACTGTCCATCCAAAAGGACACGTGGTGCACGATCATGTCATGTCGGCATTCGGGGATTCAAGGGGTATGAGCTCCTCGTCATTTTACATCTCGAACCCCCGAACCTCGAAATGACGATAAGCGCCCTTCAAAGCCGAGCCCACAGTCCTAGCGCCAGGTCACGTTAAGCGAGCCCAGGAATGGAGGTAGCCCCCTTTTTAATTAAAACGTCATCTTAGTCGTCCATCTATCGATGAAACTTGGGTGCATTGGACTTAAAGGGGGCATGGATATGGGCAGCCAGGATCTGCGCGCTCAGATCTACGGTCAGAAGCAAATTTCAGAGCCCCCCCGCCATTCTACCTTTAAGCGGAGGGGGGGGGGGGTCCGAAATTGAGCGCGCAACTCTCTAACGGTCAGGATCTGGGTGCCTAAATCAGTGGCTGAGGCTTCATTCCGGACCCCCCTTGCCTTTCTGCCTTTAATCGGGAGGGGGGGGGTCCGGAATGGTGTGTTATTATTGTGGGGTCCCTTGCCTGTCGTGTCACCTTTGGTATCGTCCTCCCCGTTGCCACCTTTTCTTCACTTACAGCCTCCCTCTTCCACTATCATCTGTCCAAATTCCCTCTCTCCATCCACATGGCCCCTCCTCATCTCATCGCCCTTTTGCCTCCTGCCATGTGTCCTTCTCACTCCCAGTCACCTCCACCTGTATGATCATTCCTTTTACTCTGTGTCCACCTGTACCCCCGCACTCCACATGCCTTCCTCCTCTTTCCTTTTCAGACTGTGTGAAATTCCTCAGCTTATGTCACTGCTCCCGTTTCCTCTCCATCGCCTCCACCGTGTTGACGCCATCGCTCCCATCATACCTTTTTTCACATCCGCCATAGGGGTCCCTCGCAGCAGTCCAGCGAAGCAGCATCCAAAGAGAGACTATTCAACTGATCCAGGTGGCACCATTAGGAGACCTCCACGTCCCAGAAGGTAGGGTTGACCGAGGTTGTCCCCAGTCCCAAGAAAGCAGTTATTGTGGTTGTTGCTGGTGGTTGGGCATCATCTCCGCCATAAAAAGAAAGTCCATCAAAGGACCAAAGCTGGTCGATTCATCTGCAGCAGGACAGTCTAAAATTTGATAGTGTCTGTCTTGGGTGCACGATTGGCCAGAGTCTGCATGCGCAGACTGTCAGAAGAGATGCAGACGCAATGTTTTTTAATGCAACATCTTGTTTTTTCTGCTGTTGTTGTTTTGAGTATATGTGGGCGTTTTCGCCATTTTTGTAAGCATCGATGGTAGAGCGGAGCTCTCGACTGTAATGTTTTAACAACCATTCTAGTTTCCTGGTTGTGCATCTGTATCTGAGATTTCTTGTTTTATGACAAACAGTTTTCCTACTTCACCTATGTTTTCGTCTCATGACAAAGA
>JASDQU010294780.1:3959-14211 GCA_032191745.1 Picea mariana | reverse complement strand
GATGTCATTCTGATCACTGTGTTTATTTTAAAAAGCTAGAAAATGGAAACTTTATTATCTTGCTATTGTATGTAGATGACATGCTTGTTGCAGGGTCTAATATGTAGTATATAAATGTGCTCAATAAGAAATTAGCTAACTCATTTGAAATGAAGGATTTGGGTGCTGCAAAGAAAATCCTTGGTATGAGAATAACAAGAGATAGGAAAAATCGCAAACTGACATTGTCTCAAGGTGAGTACACAGAGAAGGTGTTGGACAGGTTTAGAATGCAGAATGCAAAACCAGTTAGTACACCTTTGGCCAACCATTTCAAATTAAATAAGGAAATGTGTCCCAAGACACAGAAGGAGATAGAATACATGTCCAGGGTCCCATATCATCAACAGTTGGCAGCTTGATGTATGCAATGATTTGCACAAGACCAGATATTGCACATGCAGTGGGAGTTGTGAGAAGATATATGAACAATCCAGGTAAATAACATTGGGAGGCAGTAAAGTGGATTCTCAGATACTTGAGAGGTACTGGTAATCATGCATTATGTTTTGGAGGTTCAGAAACTATTCTACAAGGATATGTTGATTCAGATGTGGTAGGTGATAAAGATAGCAGGAGGAGTACCATAGGGTATGTGTTTACTATAGGTGGAACAACAATAAGTTGGATTTCAAAACTGCAAAAGGTTGTTGCGCTTTAAACAATAGAGGCAGAGTATGTTGCTGCTACAGAGGCTAGTAAAGAGATGATTTGGTTACAGAGGTTTATGGAGGAATTGGGAAGGAAGCAAGAGAATAGCAGGTTATATTGTGACAGTGAGAGTGCCATTCATCTTGCAAATAACTCAGCCTTCCATTCGAAGACTAAGCATATACAGTTGAGGTACCACTTCATACGATCCACCTTGGAAGATGGAAATTTGAAGTTGGAAAAGATACACACTAGCCAGAATCCTACAGAATCCTGGTTAACAAAGGGAGTAACCAGGGAGAAACTGAGTTCCTACTGAGGCCTTGTGGGATGTCCCATACTCAACCCATGGGGGTTTCCTAAACCACTATCTCTCTGAAACCCTCTTGTTTCCTATGAAATTATGAATCAACCTCTATGGAAAAATCTTCGAAAACTCCCTGTGCAAAAATTCAACTGAACATAAATCTCCAACTAAAGCTCTAGTGGAAATCCTAGGTGGACTCCCCTCTTGTCTAGCTAGGGTGGATATTGCACCACTGAGCACTCCAAGAGTAGTCCAAAATGAGAGATTAATTCATGATGCCAAAGTGAGGCTCTACCTCTTCTTTTATCCTTTCTCCATGTGTTCTATAACTTTCCCTTTTTTTGACCAAATCAAACCCTGACTTTATCTTCGCTCCAATTTCGTTTAAACATAATTATTTATTTTACTTAATGTCCCTTTAGGATTTGTCATTATTTTGACCTAGTGACAGCAAATAAACCTCCTTGAATCTCTTTTCCTTGTTGATTATAGCTTATTGGATTTGTATAGGCTATTGAGTCATCCTTTGTTATGATCAATTGGAAGGGGACATTACACCGAGGGAGGACTTCTTTGATCAATGGGCCAATTATATAAGAACACTCAAACTAGCTCATATTTGGATAACAGAAATGGAAGACAAGCTAGTATCATGGCATTTACACTCTAAAATTAGGTTACACTCAACTCAACACAGATATCCAACAAAGGGAGCCATCTTGGTGGTGGAGGGTGTTGATGATTGTAGCTATGTGAGACATTCTCCATGACACAAACCTGAGAGAGAGGCCCTGAGAGGGCTATGTGGTTCCTATCTGAGACATAAGTGGAACGTAGAGATGGCCTCCTCCTTACAAATAGTTGAGAAGAACTCCATATTATTCTCATGTGTAACACATTGAGAAAGGAGATTTGCAGAGTTGGACGTCCTTGTGGCTGAGCACAAGGTGAACATGTGAAATCCCAAAGTGTTAGGTGCATCGTTATGAGATAGAAATGAAGATGATGTATTAGCCTCCTTTGAGTAGAGAGTTGATGAGAAACTCCAGATGATTCTCGTGTGTAATGCAGTGGGAAAGAAGATCTATTGAGTGGACATGCCCGTGGATGAGCACAGGTGAACGTGATCCTAGTGGTTGAGCACTAGTGAAGAAGTGGTTCTTCTGTGTAATGCAATGAGCCAAAGATATGGACATCCCTATGGATGTGCCCCTAGTGGATGAGCACTAGTGGGTGTATAATATCCCTTTCTATAATGTTCAAGAGTTAGACCTACCTGTAACCCTAATTGTAATGTAAAGGTTACAGGTCGACTCCACCTTAATGTGATTGATAATTAATGTAAAAGATAATTAATCTAGTTAATATTAATTATATTATGAGATAGAGAGGTCGGCCATGTTGTGCCAATAGACACTTCTGTTGATAGGTCAAGTCTAACATAAGTAAAGGTAAATTCCCCATTGAGGAATCATATCTTTTGCGTGATAGCAAACGATTTGGTTGGGTTTTCTTCCTTTGTTGAGAAGGGTTTCTTAGGATGCTTCTTGTGTTCTTATGCATGGTGTTTCTTCCTGTGATCTTGGTTGTTGCAACATTATTGGTTATGGTTAAGATAAATGAAAAAAATGGAATGAACTTCATGCTTAACATTACTTATTGAAAAATCAACAGAGGGGACTATGGAAGTTAAAATTCCCCCTAAAATCTCACATATTTGTGTGTTGCTTGATTGTCAATAAAGTACCCACATGGGATATGATGAAATGGAGGAATTTGGAGGTTTTGAGATGGTGCTCTTTGTGTAAATCCGATGAGGAAACAATGACACATCTCTTTATTTTATGCACTTTTTTTAAACATATATGGCAAGAACATTCTAAAAACTTGGGTCAGGATTGCACTTGGCAGGGTCTGACAGTAGAAGAAGCCAGGTGTGAATGGAGTATCTGATTCTCGATGGAAACGATTTCTCAGGCACTATGCCGCCTCATTTGGGTAATTTTTCACACCTTACACATCTATCTCTTTCCAGCCTTAACATTTCCGGTTCTATTCCTTCTGAAATATTTGGATTGCCCCTCTCCTATCTATCCCTTACTGTCAACCTCATAGGGAGCATACCTAGAGCAATTGCTAATTTGACTAGGTTGACCTATTTAGCTCTTCCTGAAATTGGAGTCACTACCATACCTGCAGACCTTGCAAATTTGACTAAGTTGACGTATTTAGATATCTCCGGAAATAGACTCACTCTAAGCGCATTTAAACCCATTGTCAATTTGATTCAATTAAAGACATCATATCTTTATTCAAATAGCTTGAACGGTAGCTTTCCTATACCTCTTACCAATTTGAGTCAATTGGTTAGCCTAGATCTTACTGATAATAAATTGAATGGTAACATACCTCAAGCCATAGGAGAGCTTCATTCGTTGCAATCTTTATATTTAGATTCAAACAAATTCATTGGGCAAATCCCATATAGCATTGGTCACTTAAAGAATCTTACAATCTTGAGTATATATAATAATAGTTTATATGGAAGTATTCCTAACAATATTAATAGTTTGGTTTCACTTTACATATTAGAATTATCAGAAAAGAATTTGGAGGGACCTATCTTTACTGAGGACATCTATAATTGCAATGTTTTAAATATTTTCTCTGCTCATTCTAATAAGTTCTCTGGAGCTATACCCCCTTGGTTGGCCAACTGTACCAATCATTCAATACTAGATTTAAGGAATAATGTATTTACAGGTGAGCTTCCTTCATACCTTGCAAAATTTGGTCAGTTGAAAATTTTAAATGTTGGACATAATGATCTACATGGCACAATTCCTGAGTGGATCACAAATCTCACCTCCTTGTTTGTGTTGGATTTATCCAACAATAGATTCAGTGGGAGAATACCATCTCATCTTGAGAGACTCCAAGGATTTGCAATAAATGGTTCTTCAGGAGGGTTCCGATATCTTGTTGATGAAGTGACAATTGTCATAAAAAGAATTGAGTATACTATGACATATATGTTGTCTACAAACACTATATTTGATTTGTCAATGAATAATCTTATGGGAGAAATCCCTGTAAGCATAGGAAGCATGATTGGCTTCGGTTACTAAATTTATCTGGGAATCAACTACAAGGGAAAATACCAGCATGTCTTGGTGAGATATCGTATTTGGAGGAGTTGGACTTGGCCACAAATAAATTGTGGGGAGAAATTCCTCAAGAGCTCTCCAAATTATCAATGTTGGCTTCTTTCAATGTTTCATCTAATAGCCTCTGCGGGCCAATCCCCAAAGGGACACAATTTGACACTTTTAATGAAACTTCATTTCAAATGAATAAGTGCTTATGTGGGTTCCCTCTACCACCATGTAATGAAATGGATAAGCCAAAGAAAACAAACGTTAAAGGAAGTGGTAGTAGGAGTAATATTAAAAGAGGATGGTTGTACCGTATAGATGAAAAAGTGTCCTTGATAGCATTGGGGATGGGAATTGGGATTGGATTTGGGGGATTTGTTGCTATATTCATTGTTTGGGACAAAACAACATGTTGGGTATTGGGTTTTCCTCCCTACAAAAGCACACAAAGACCATTTTATGGTCTTTATCACTTCCCTACATAGCTCTGTGACACTTGTTAATATGCCCCACTACTTTAATGTATGCAAATTCGCTTAATGATATAATATTTGAATACCAATTGTCCATATGCTTAGTTCTGTTAATTTATGTAATGTTACTTAATGATATATTTGTTTTTATGTGGGTAAATTATTTAAAAAAAATATGTAAAATAAAATTCATAATGTTTTTCCATTTTTATTAATTATTAATATATAAATATAGATTGAAAAATTAAAATCATTTTAAATTTATATATCATCATTTTTATTAAAAAAATATCGTACATTTTTTGTGAAATTGATAATAAATATCAAATAGAAATTAAAAAATTAAACTTATTTTGTAATAAAATTATAAAATTAAATTACAATGAAACCTTTAAACATTATGTACTTACTATATTTTTTTAATTTATGGGACTTAATTTTTATTTAATATAATGTGACAACATTTTTCTCATAATTGGTTGTAGAGCATATCACTACTCTCCTACAATAATCAATAATTAGTCAATATCTAAAAAAAAATTGATTGAATTGCAATAGAATTTTAGAGATGGATTTGAGAGTATAATAAATTTGGATCATTAAATAAGTATTAATTATCTAATAAAATATGAATTTTTTTAATTATATTTAATTAAAATATAAAAATCATTATTATTAATTAGACATTAAATACATTTTTTTATATAATTTAAAAAAAAATTAAAAACTTGAAATTAAGAAGATAAATTATATAATTAAATATAAAATATTAAAGTATTTATATAATTTAAAAATTAATGTTAATTTAATATTTTCTTTAAATTAATTTTCAATTAGCTATATATATTAGTTTTAGTTTGTTGAGTAATAAGGTAAGTTATATAAGCCAATTAAAATGATATTATAAAGAATGGAAAATTTTATGATTTTTATTAGTAATATTATTTCATATATAAAAGATATTTTAGTTGATTTATTAATTTGAGAGTAAGATTAAGTTTTATTATTTCTACATTTATGGTTTTAAAGTTTAGATAAAAATGCAATTAAAAAAACTTTATTGTTTTTAAAGTAGAGTTTTTATCAGCTAAGTGTGTTTCAATCATAGTAAATTCTATTATTTATAAATGATTTAGTTATATCTATATAATCAAAGTGGTAAAGTATCAAAAGTGTGAATATTGGTTTTCAAAAATGCCAATTTCAATTCTAAAAGTATGAATATTTATCTTGGACAAAGGGGTAAAGACCAATCACATGCATCTTAGCTATAGAGGTGGAAAACAATGTGGATTTTGGATTTTGAAGTATTGGAATGCATTAATATAGATTATCTTGTAGCTATCATCCAACAGACGTGGATCCAAAAATCTCTTGAAGTCAAAGAATTCATCAATTGGATATGGGACCAAAGAGTTGTGATCTCACATGTTGTATAAGCGTCCATCATCTCTAATAGTGAAAATATGTCTTTCTACTTTATTTGAGTTGATAACCTCCCATAAGTTAAATGTATATCTTCATGTGTGTGTCTTAGCAAAAGGAAGCCAACTTCAACAATGTTAAACACTCGCTCTTAAAAGGGATGAAAATGTAAACAAATAACAATTTCTATTATCACTCAAAAAATTATCTATTTGTAACAAAACTATTGGTGGAAATTTTCTATTTAAACTATAACCATTTGTATTATCAACACTTACCTCGAGTTATGCATATCATCTTGCTTGTAGAATAAACATTTTTCTTAAGATTCGGTTTGTAATAGAGTATTATGTAATGGGTGGTTTGATGTTCCCCTAAAAAATACCATATAAATCTATCATTGGACCTTTTATATCCTTGAGGCATTTAACTAATGAATTCGTATTGAAGTTAATCTATATCTATTGGACTAAATCTATTCCTTCTGAAATATTTGGATTGCCCCTCTCCTATCTATCCCTTACTTTCAACCTCATAGGGAGCATACCTAGAGCCATTGCTAATTTGTCTAGGTTGACCTATTTAGCTCTTCTTGAAATTGGAGTCACTACCATACCGACAGACCTTGCAAATTTGACTAAGTTGACCTATTTAGATCTCTCCGGAAATAGACTCACTCTAGGCGTATTTAAACCCATTGTCAATTTGATTCAATTAAATACACTACATCTTTCTTCAAATAGCTTTAATGGTAGCTTTCCTATACCTCTTACCAATTTGAGTCAATTGGTTAGCCTAGATCTTAGTGATAATAAATTGAATGGTGGCTTTCCTATACCCCTTACCAATTTGAGTCAATTGGTTAACCTTGATCTCAGTGATAATAAATTTATTGGTAGCCTACCTCAAGTCATAGGAGAGCTTCATTCGTTGCAATATTTATATTTAGATTCAAACAAATTTAGTGGTCACATCCCATATAGCATTGGTCGGCTAAAGGCTCTTAAAATCTTGAGTATATATAATAATAGTTTTTATGGGAGTATCCCTAATAGTATTAATGGTTTGGTTTCACTTAACATATTAGAACTATCAGAAAACAACTTGGAGGGACCTATCTCTATTGAGGGCATCTACAATTGCAATGCTTTAACTATTTTTATGGTTCATTCTAATAAACTCTATGGAACTCTACCCTCATGGTTGGCCAACTGTACCAATCTTTTAGTACTGGATTTAAGGAATAATGGATTTACAGGGGAGCTTCCCTCATACCTCACAAAATTTGGTAAATTGCAAATTTTGAATGTTGGTTATAATGATCTCCATGACACAATTCCTCAGTGGATCACAAATCTCACCTCACTTTTTGTGTTGGATTTATCCAACAATAGATTCAGTGGGAGAATTCCATCTCATCTTGAGAGACTCCAAAAATTTGCAATAAATGGTTCTTCACCATTGGCCGAAAATGTTTATTGTGAAGTGACAATTGACATAAAAGGAATTGAGTATACTGTGAAATATATGTTGTCTACAAACATTATATTTGATTTGTCAAAGAATAATCTTATGGGAGAAATCCCTATAAGCATAGGAAGCATGATTGGCTTGCGGTTACTGAATTTATCTGAGAATCAACTAGAAGGGAAAATACCAGCATGTCTTGGTGAGATATCTTCTTTGGAGGAGTTGGACTTGGCCACAAATAAATTGTAGAGAGAAATTCCTCAAGAGCTCTCCAAATTATCAATGTTGGCTTCTTTCAATGTTTCATCTAATAGCCTCTGCGGGCCAATCCCCAAAGGGACACAATTTGGCACTTTTAATGAAATTTCATTTCAAATGAATAAGTGCTTATGTGGGTTCCCTCTACCACCATGTAATGAAATGGATAAGCCAAAGAAAACAAAGGTTAAAGGAAGTGGTAGCAGGAGTAATATTAAAAGAGGATGGTTGTACCGTATAAATGAAAAAGTGTCCTTGATAGCATTGGGGATGAGAATTGGGATTGGATTTGGGGGAGTTGTTACTATATTCATTGTTTGGGACAAAGCAAGATGTTGGGTATTGGGTTTTCCTCCCTACAAAAGCACACAAAGACCCTTTTATGGTCTTTATCGCTTCCCTACATAGCTATGTGACACTTGTTAATATGCCCCACTACTTTAATGTATGCAAATTCACTTAATGATATAATATTTGAATACAAATTGTCCATATGCTTAGTTATATTAATTTATGTAATGTTACTTAATGATATATTGTTTGTTTTTATGTGGGTAAATTATTTAAAAAAAAATGTAAAATAAAATTCATAATGTTTTTCCATTTTTATTAATTATTAATATACAAATATAGATTGAAAAATTAAAATCATTTTAAATTTGTATATTATCATTTTTATTAAAAAAATGTTATACATTTTTTTTTTTTAGAAATTAATAATAAACATTAAATAAAAAAATTAAACTTATTTTCTAATAAAATTATAAAATTAAATTACAATGAAACCTTTAAACATTATGTACTTACTATATTTTTTAATGTGACAATAATTAATAATTAGTCAATATTTTAAAAAAAAGTTGATTGAATTGCAATGGAATTTTAGAGATGGATGTGAGAGTATAATAAATTTGGATCATTAAATAAGTATTAATTATCTAATAAAATACAAGGTTTTTAAATTATATTTATGTAAAATATAAAAATCATTAACGATTAAATACATTTTTTATATAATTTAAAAATAAATTAAAAACTTATAAATTATATAATTAAATATAAAATATTAAAGTATTTATATAATTTAAAATTTAATGTTAATTTAATATTCTCTTTAAATTAATTTTCAATTAGTTATATATATTAGTTTTAGTTTGTTGAGTAATAAGGTAAGTTATATAAGCCAATTAAGATGATATTATAAACAATGGAAAATTTTAGGATTTTTATTAGCAATATTATTTCATATATAAAAGATATTTTAGTTGATTTATTAATTTGAGAGTAAAAGTAAGTTTTATTATTTCTACATTTATGGTTTTAAAGTTTAGATAAAAATGCAATTAAAAAAACTTTATTGTGTTTAAAGTAGAGTTTTTTATCAGCTAAGTATGTTCAATCATAGTAAATTATATTGTTTATAAATGATTTAGTTATATGTATATAATCAAAGTGGTAAAGTATCAAAAGTGTGAATATTGGTTTTTAAAAATGCCAATTTCAATTCTAAAAGTGTAAATATTTATCTTGGACAAAGGGGTAAAGGCCAATCACATGCATCTTAGCTATAGAGGTGGAAAACAATGTGGATTTTGGATTTTGAAGTATTGGAATACTTTAATATAGATTATCTTGTAGTTATCATCCAACAGACGTGGATCCAAAAATATCTTGAAGTCAAAGAATTCATCAATTGGATATGGGACCAAAGAGTTGTGATCTCACATGTTGTATAAGTGTCCATCATCTCTAATAGTGAAAATATGTCTTTCTACTTTATTTGAGTTGATAACCTCCCATAAGTTCCATGTATATCTTCATGTGTGTGTCTTAGCAAAAGGAAGCCAACTTCAACAATGTTAAACACTCTCCTTTCTCTTAAAAGGGATGAAAATGTAAACAAATAACAATTTCTATTATCACTCACAAAATTATCTATTTTTAACAAAACTATTGGTGGAAATTTTCTATTTGAACTATAACCATTTGTATTATCAACACTTACCTCGAGTTATGCATATCATATTGCTTGTAGAATAAGCATTTTTCTTAAGATTCGGTTTGTAATAGAGTATTATGTAATGGGTGGTTTGATGTTCCCCTGAAAAATGTTAGAAAAACAGGACCGCCGAGCAATAAAAATAAAACAAATGCAGAAACAAAACACAGAAGACACACAATACAATAGAGACACAGATTTACGTGGTTCACCCAGTGTGGGCTACGTCCACTAGAGAAATTGTCAGGTCCTTCCTTTATTATTATCCAGCAAATGAAGGGATACAACCTACAACAAAACCCGTTGTAACTTCCTCTTCTTTCTCTCACAGTCTCCTCTCTCAGAATACAATATTCACTAACTTACCTAGCCGCGATACATTTCCCTCATAAAAGAGGGTTTCCTTCTAGGGCAAAAAACCCTAACATAATCTCTACCGTTAGATCTGCGACCTTATAATGAACGGTCTAGATTT
>JASDQU010294779.1:0-14208 GCA_032191745.1 Picea mariana | reverse complement strand
ATATATAGATGATGCCCCCAAATTGTCGACCTCCAAAGAGTTATTTTCCAAGTACTAGAAGAAATACTACTTTACATGGAGATGGACTTCGAGATCAGAATATTGAAGTTGTTGATCAATTTATTAATGATGATATGGATGGAGATAACGTTAGTGATTCAAATCAGGAAGATGAGATACATAGATTGATCCAAGACACATTTTCTCCAATGAATGAGGACAACCAGGATGATAGTCATGATGTTGATCCTCTACTCGAGAAGTCACGTCAACCTCTTTATGAAGGCTCAACAACAAATATTTTATCTGCTATATTGTTGTTGGTGAACTTGAAGGTTTTGAATGGTTTATCAAACACATGTCTCACACAGATAATAAGGTATTTAATTTGTTAATTATTTATGCTTGCATGTTCACAAATACTTAAAAGGTTCAATTTTTTCCTATATTTCTATTGTTTTCTAATTTGTAAATTAGTATATTGGATGATATATTGATGATTAATATTGTTTACATTGACTTATTGTTTAGAATTTTCTAGATTTTTAGGTGATGTTCTATTACAGACGTCAAATAGTTTTCCATGCACATATCGAGAAATATCTGTGATTATGAAAGAAATTGGAATGGACTATCAGGCTATTGATGCATGTCCTAATGATCATATCAAATATTATGGAAAATATGCATTAGAAAATGAATTCCCACAATGTCAAATAAGTAGATATCGAACCAATAAAGCGTCAAAGAAGGTGCCTTGCAAAGTGCTTTGTTATATTCCGATAATTCCACGTTTCCAGTGGTTGTTCAAGTGCCAAAATATAGCACAGTTTATGGATTTCCATGCAAAGAACAAAATTCGAGATGATGTTCTTTGAATTCTTTCATATGGTTCTACATTGAACTACATCGAAGAAAAGTGGCCAATTTTTAAAGAAGAACCTCGTAATGTTAGACTTTCGTTGGCACTTGATGGTGTCAATCCATTTGGAGAGCTTCATTCTACGTACTCAGTGTGGCCTGTTTTTGTTATAAACAATAACCTTCCTCCTTGGATGTTGATCAAGAGAGAGCACACAATGTTGGCAATGATTGTTCCAGGTATTTAATTATCTTTTATTTTCTTTAAAGTATGACAAAATATTTCATATCTTTGTTTCGTGCATGGTAATTATTTCTTTTATATATCACGACATCTAGATAAGTATAATTAATCATGCAGTATGTTGAACCAATTAGGTAGTTACCAAGTTAAAGATATGAACGTATATATTGAGCTTCTCATCGATGTGTTGTTGAAGTTATGGGATGGCATCACTATGTATGACATCTCTAGACCAATAGGGAAAAAACGGTTTCAATTCCATGGAATACTATCATGGACAATTCATGATGCTCTCGGGTTAACACATTTTTGTGGTATATTGTTACTTTATTTTGTGATTTAATATTATATATATTTATTGAAAAAATCGTGCATTATTTTAAATTGTAACTCTAATGTGACGCTACATTTATTCATATATCCTGTAGGTATTCAAACAAAATGTAAATTTGCATACCCAGTTTGTGGTCCAAGGATAAAATCTCATCATTCAAGGTATTTAGAAAAGGAAATGTTTGATGAGTATAGGCACTTTCTGCCTAAGAACCATAGTTATCAAACTACAGACAAAGAAAAATTCAATGGTAAAGAAGAAAACGGAAAAAAAACATGAAGAATGACAACTCGCCTATGGAAGTTGGAATATATTAGAAATCATCAAGGTACACAAATTATTTATGTATGACCTATTATATAAATCTTTGGTTAATTTCATTAGTATTAATTTCATTTTGTCCCATTAATTAGTGTTAATTTCAATTTTTTGATGTTCCGCGAATGTCGTTAAGGCACTAATGGGCTTCCACGAGGAATGAAAAGTTACCCGATGCAATTCAGTAGATTTCCATACTATGAGCACCTACAAATAGTTCATTTGTTTGATACAATGCATATCGGGAAGAACATAACAAAATTGTTATGGAAAATATTAGATGGAAGGACTGACAAAGAGAGAATTGGAAAGATTTGTTGTGACATCTAGGAAGCTAATCATGCATTGCAAAGTGTTATTATTAATTCTAATGGTGATGGTCATGAAAAAAATACTAGTCTTCCTTGGTTATTGATGGAGCAACAGAGCAATATTGTAAAAGAGGTCATTCAAAAAATTAGGTTTTCGACAGGGTTTTCGTTGAACATACAAAATATATTAACTAAAAAAGGTGATTTTGGTGGTGTTAAAACACATGACTGGCATACATTCATTAAGGTAATTATTAGGTTATAATATATTTCCTTATTGGTATGCATTTTTTGGAAACAAATGATAATTATTTGTTTTTTGTTACAATATGTTCTACCTTTATCTCTCCCAGACAACTTTGACAACAACATAAAACAAATTATTTATGTACTTGGCAAATACATGAAGTATGTATTGTTTTATAAGTAAAATGTATGTCTTATGTGATTTGTAGTGGAACTTATTGACATATTATATTTTATTTGCAAATATATGTATGCCTTGATATTATTTTATTGCATCGACATTTGTAGGTGGCTATCATCAAAAGAAATCCATAAAGAAGATATAAGGTATTGGAAGAGATAAATTCCCCAACTAATGTGTCAAATGAAACAATATCTACCTCCAGCGTTTTTCAATGCACAAGAACACTACCTCATACACCAAGTTGAGGAGATTGAATTATGTGGACCAATACACACAAGGTCAATGTGGATGGTGGAGAGGCACTTGAAAGTCACTGAAGGCTTTTGTTATACAAAGAGCACATCAGGAGGGTTCTATGGTTGAGGGATATATGTTAGATCAATGCATAGTGTATATTAGTCAATATCTACCTAAATTAGCAGAAAATATGAACGTGCCTTGCATTTGGCATCTCAAATCCATCAACAAATTTGAAGGGGATGTCCTATTGGAGAAAGGTAAAATGAGGACTGTGAAAGGTAATTATTAGATGTTGACGTAGATTTAATATATTACACATTTATTAAATTATTCCTTTATTAACAATAACTAATTAATGATATTAAATTGTTATGCTATCATATAGTTGCTTGAGAGTGGGATACTTTACATTTATACATTGCAAACAACCTTGTTTGGATGGAGCATTGGATAGAATATATTGAAGAATACTTCAGTAGGTTATCATGGGAAGGGGTGAGTAAGATGATTAAAATAGCACATCGTCATCGAGATCAATTTCCTAATCTTACATCAAGGGAAGTTGATTTATCCTTTGGTTTAAAAGATAAACAGGAAAGTTAAATTTTTTACCCACATTTTCCTAGTTTTTTCCCAATTTTGCAATGTATTTGGTTTGTTTAATTATTGAAATATATATTTAGTAATTCCTATACGAGGATTCTTAATTGACAATTTATTTTTTACTTGTTGTCCATGTTGCAGTTGAAACATCACAAGGCTATGTGGTGTAATGGTCATAAATTTTGTATCAAAATGTTGGATGATAAGATGAAAACCTTGCATTGCGGGATAACTGCAGTGTTTAAGGTCACCAACATTTCCTCTAGAAGTGACATAAATCTGGAAGAAAATGAGAATAGGTACTATGGCCATTTGGAGGATATAATTGAGTGTGATTTTAATTCCTTTAAAATTGTTTTGTTTGAGGTTAAATGGTACAGGCTACAGATGCATGAATGTGATCCTGAAAGAACTATTATTGAGCATGATAATGGATTTACCATGGTTAATACAGGGGCATTTGAGCTGAGTACAGAGCCTTATGTTCTTCCAAGTCAATGTGAGCAAGTATTTTACTCAGAGGTACCTGGTAAGGCAGGTTGGTCATACATTGTTAGATATGATCCAAGAGGAAGACCTGTAAAGTACAATCATGTAGCCAAGGATGAAGATAATAATGAGGAAGAAGATCATGATTATGCAGATCAGAAGCAAGTGGCTCATGTAGTCGATGTGCCAGACAAAGAAGTTGAAGAAGTTGATCATCCAAATGTAGGAGACGACGATCTCATTGATGATATCGATAACTATAGTACTGAAAATGGCGTTGATGATGATGTTGATAGGAATGATCCTTTCACCAATATTGAATCTCATCCAAATCCTGATACAGATGTTGAGCTGGATGATGAAGAAGATGATTGATATTTAATTGTTATAAATAAGAGGTATGTGTTTATATCTTTTATATGATATTTATATGTTTTTATTTTGTGAAGGAGATGAACTTATCCATTTTTTCCTTGCTATGCTCGAGGACATGGTTCCAAGTGGAGGCCATTTATTGTTGTGAGATACACATGGGCCCTAATTGTGTATCCATTATGATCACTGACACAATATTAACAATTGAAATTAGAAAACTTATCTATCACAACAATTCCTTGGGGATGTTGAATACATTAACTTATCAAGACATGTCAAGTACATTTTGAAACTTGGGAGTCATAATTAGTTAAGGAAAAGTTTGGTTATGAATATTGTTAACACATTGTTAGAAGTTGATCTGAGCATCTAGGAGGTCTAGAGTTGCAAGAACACATGTTAGTATATTCCACAAATTTTCTAGCCATTTTGTATATATACAACACTTTAGACATTGTCTAATATATACTCCCTTAATCTCATATACAGTCACACAAAACCTTTAACAATATCAATGTAATAATGTCAATGAACACTAGGATCAATACTAATCCCATTATAAGCACACACATGAAATTATAATGTGTAAATCATAGGATATATAATCCAAATGGTCCAAAGCATATAGTTCCAAATCATGTATCTTGAATTCTAACACATACAAGACACCTTTCCATTCTAACACAATGTAGGGTCCATGAATGATGAATTTATTGATGACGATGACTATACTAACGATGACGATGATGTTGGAAATGATAATCATCGTCATCATTCTAATCATTTTCATCTTCATCATCATCATCGTATAATCACATGATGATATCAACATCTTCCAAATATATCTTTTCACCTTATGATCATATTTTCCAAATGAATGCATTGTAATCCAATCACCTTTTTGTTGTATAGTACAATAATGAAACTCAATTCATTGTTCGTGCCATGACATAAGCATTATTGTTTATGAAAATAATCTATATGATGCAAGCTTATGATAAGAAAAATATTATAAAATTATAAAAAATCAATGAGATAAAGGTTTTAACAAAGTTAACATATAAATAAATTTTTCCAATCCTATTACATCCTTTAATTGCCTCTACTCGCATTCTTAGTTTTGTTGTTATTTTTAAACCTAGCTTCATCATGAGATATTTTATGACCCCTATTCACTTCTTTGTTAGGGTTTTTCTTCCTCTTTTTTCATAGTTTTACATTCTTGTCTTAGTTTTGGTTTTGATTTTCTCTGTAGAGTATTAGTTTTGATAAACTAGAGAATTATGGCCTTGATAGCTCTAGGTGCTCTAAATGATCCTAGGATAGCCACTTGGGGAACAACCCCAATTTGAGATCAATAGATTTGGTGGTACAATGTTAGAAAACTAAAGAAATGAGCAAAAAATTACACTATCAACCAACAATCAAAGCTAGGAACAATTATAAATCAAAGAGTTCATCAGTAAAATAGACACAACTAAACATATTTTAATGACAAGGATGATATCATGATGACCAATATGATGAAAATGACAATGTTGATGATGATGATGAGGATGAAAATGATGAGGATGAGGACAAGGATGAAAATGATGAGGATGACATTGATGTGATTATATTACAATGACAATGATAATGACAATGATGATGAGGTTGATGACGATGTTCGATTATATTACAATAACAATGATGATGATTATGATGGAAATGATGATGTGATTGTATGATGATGATGATGATGATGATGTGATTATATGATGTTGATGACTATGATGATAATGAAAATGATGATTTGGTATTAATGACTGTACTCATAATGTGTGATGATGATGATGAGAAAGAGATTAAGGAGAAGAGGGAGAGAAGGAGATCAGATACGATGATGATATTAATTGTACTAATTATGACGATGATAATAATTGTACCAATGATAATGACAATGATGACAACAATGAACATGATGATGATGATGACAACGATATTAATTGTACTAATTATGATGATGATGATGATAATTGTACCAATGATAGTGACAATGATGACAAAAATGACCATGACGATAATGATGATGATGACAATTTTTTTTTCTCACTGATAATGATGATCGATGATGATTGTATTGATGAAAATGAAGACCATGACAATAATGATCATCATTGTTGTCGTCATCATCATACCCATTATCAAGGGTAAAATACCCATTCTCAAGGCCCATCCTTATGATTTCCACACATGACAGTTGACAAATCAACACCCTCAAGAATGAGAGGTCAATATTTTTCAATTAGACTCTACTTCCTCATCAATAGAAATTGTTATATATGACACTTGGAACCATAAAAAAATCATGGGAGGTTAATCCTTCTTCAACTCCACTTATAATAGTCGACAATTAATGACCTGTCTTTTGCATCTCATGCCCAAGGGCACCCTCAACTCCATTATCAATAATGTTTTGCATGGGAACTCTAATGTTGTTCATCCTGACTCAACATCGTATCTTTTGGATCTCATGTCTAGGGACATCCTCAAATCCACTTGTGATAATTTTTTTCATGTAAAGTTTAGTACTAACCATTTTAATCCAACAACATATCTTTTGAATCTCATGCCTAAGGGCATCCTCAACTCCAGTTACAATAATTTAATGTCTGATCTCTCTAATATTATATATGCTAATTGATTGTCCTTTACTGTGAATATAATGCATAGGGCCATCTAGAAAACACCAAGCCACACTCATGCTAGGAATCCAACCCATGTCTATGGCTAAGAATAAAATGTAAGAATTTTCCAAATGTTCCTCAATTCCTCTTGTAGAAATTTAATGGTTGGGATCTCTACTATGAAAAATCTTAATGAAACTACTTATATTTTGGATTGAGTCATTCCTAGGGTCATCCTTAAAGCATTAATCCATTCTTGTGTCAGGAATAAAACCTATTTCCATGGATAGGAATGGAACTCAATATTTATAAATTATGTATNTATATATATATATATTATATATAATATATACTATATATATATATAATAAATAAATAAATAAACAAAAATAAAACAACATAAAACATAAAACAAAATACAAATGGTGTGCGCCAATATACACAGTCGCACACAATAGTGAGTCACGACCACTATACACAGTCGTACACCAGGGGTTATGCACGCAAGCTAGGGAACGAGTATTTGCATGCACGAGAGGAGGCTAGGGCACAATATTTTCTCTCTTAGTGGAAGGGAGAGGAGGAAAAGAGAAGGAGGAGAAGGAGGGAGAGGTGCATGGGAGGAGGGCACACGGTTTTCATCCCCATCCATGCTAAATGTCCTAAGACTCATTCGTATTGTATTCTAACATTATTTTATTCCATTATGGGCCGCCAATAATGTTAGGGTATTTACCTTACAAAGTTGAGAATTGTGTGGCATAGCCCAGCCTGGTAGAAAAGATTATTTTAGGGTAGCCTGGATGTTACATAATTTCATGGTAGTTTTGTATGTTTTCTCTCCTTCTCTATCGACATTCGAGCCTTTGGAATCTTATCCCTCAAGATCTGGATCAAGATCTAATTAAAGGATATTTGGATAAAATTGTGTTAAAGTATGAGAATCACATTTGGACACAACCTTTAGACTATGAACATATATCATTGTATTGTATTTTTTTCTATTGGCATGGGCACACAACAACCTCATGCTTGAAGAAAAATGTATCTTAGATTAAAAACTGGTCAAATAGTAACCCACTTGGTGGACTGGGTGTTCAGTCACCAATGGGTGGCCCTACCTTCATATCCAGAGGTGTATATTCCTTGGACTTTAGTGATTGAACCTAGACCACCCATTGAAATGGGAGATGTAAACATATATTTTTTTCCATTTAGAGGTTCGACCTCCACATTTAATTTAGTCTAAGTCCTTTGGGTAGTGATCAATGACCCATTGTCTACCACTTGAGGGGTCGTACCCTTTTATGAATGCAAGGTCATCTCGTTGCATTGGGATCCAACCACCTTATTGAGAAACAACTAGCTAGCATGAGGAGACCATCGGCTAGCACTTGAACTTGAACTTGAGACCACCTAGAGCCCCAATGGACTGGGTAATGATTTGGTAGTCGAAAACTCATAATGAAAAAGTATTTGCAATGTGTTTTCATTAGATTCAACATTGAACGTTCCTCTCTTGTATCAACACTCATGTTTGTATTGTTAATGATTAATTTCAAAGTTTGAATTTAAAATATTAATATATTTCTAATATTTATATGTTTGGGGCAAGGTCCTCTATGACCTATCCTTGACATACTTTGTCATCCCTTGATTCTTTTTTGGAGGTATCTACATGTATTGGGTATGCATCCCCACATACCACAAACTTTGTGTATCATAGCATATGTCCAAGCTTACATGGAGGCTCTCATCTCTCAAGAACCATTTCTACATACAAACTTTGTAGAGGAATATGTTGTTGTAGGTTGGAAACAAAAGGAGATGTGTTCAAGCCAACAAATCCTCGCCACTTATTTAATAAATTTTTTGCATTAATTGAGAGGATGCCCCTTAGGATTCACTTGAGAGTGGGATTTTATTTCTTTTTGGAAACCCTTTTAGGGAACACTAACACCTTTTAGATGAAAATCTTGGACATCATTGACGATGTGAACAAAATATCCATGATAAGGTGTTATTCAATAAATCGGTATGTGCAGACACTAACGGATCTCCCTAGATCCACCTAGATCTAGAACAAAATAGGACAGGATGTGACACTTTCCCTAAGTTAGAATCATTGAATTTACCATCAAGGAAGGAATACGTGGCGTACCTTTAGATAAAACTTCCTTGTGTCTTTGTTGTCCCTGCTTCGTTTCAGCGGCCTTGTAATATCATATTTACAATAATGTGAATCAACCAAGGTGAAATAACAAATAATACATTCAATGAAGACCTAAACATGTGATCAAGGAGTCATGTAATAAAATAAGAGTGATTTTATGGGAAAGGGACATGCCACTGTATTATATTAAATGAAAGAAGAAGATAAAACCAGATCGCCTTGATGTCGCAAGCTTCCTTTCAGTGGTCCCTTGCTCCAACACATACACTTGCTCCAAAGTTGTATGAAGAAGATCCACTATGGCTTGATGGAAAAATAGAGGCCTCAAGCGTCAATTCAAACAGGGCTTCTCACACAATTCTGAACCTATCCTTTCATCAATTCTTTGTTTAATATTGCTTGTCCTCTTCCATGAGAAACCTTTCAATTTATAGGAGAAGGAGAGATGGCTAAAGGGATGAGGATGATCCCACTAAATCTGAGAATTCAGTAGGATTCCAACCATGTGAATGCCGACTCATTTTCTAGAATATCCTCTTCTAGAACCTTCATAACCTCTTCTTCCATTTTTAGCATTGAAACATGTTTGCACCCTATCTATAGAGCAAACTGTGAACTTCTCACAGGATAGGTATAGAGCAACCTACGAGAATCAGGGTTTTCGCACCCTGCACCATATGCAGCCTTCGAACTCACTTTAAAAATATGCTTTGTAGGGGAAGACAACAATCACTTTTCTCAGGAAAAAATTCTTTATGAGAGCCTGAACACATCTCTGTAGAGACATCACTAGAGTGACAAAAATAACGTGTAACAGAATGCCCCCCAAAGTATGAGGCTGGAACTTGTGACAGCCGAAATACTTTGTAAAATGCATGTGTGTGTCAGAAACAAGGGACCACCGAAAGGAAGCTTGCGACATCAAGGTGATCTGGTTGTATCTTCTTCTTTCATTTAATATAATACAGTGGCTTTCCCCTTTCCCATAAAATCACTCTTATTTTATTACATGACTCCTTGATCACATGTTTAGGTCTTCATTGAATGTATTATTGTTTCTTTCACCTTGGTCAATTCACGTTGTTGCAGATATGATATTACAAGGCCACCGAAACGAAGCAGGGACAACAAAGACACAAGTAAGTGTTATCTAAAGGTACGCCACTTATTCCTTCCTTCATGGTAAATTCAATGATTGTAACTTAGGGAAAGTTTCATGTCCTATCCTATTTTGTTCTAGATCCAGGTGGATCTGGTGTGATCTGTTAGTGTCTACACATGCCGATTTATCCAATAACAAAATTGGTGACTCCACTAGGGAGTCTGAGATTTGACTCTACAGACCATTTTATTTACCATTGCATGCATGGATGGGAGTGCAAATCCACACATGGATCTCTAGAGCTATTTTCAGTATGCAATAGAGTGCACAAAGTCTCAGGTTTTCAACTGGTTGGATGGAGTTCTTCACAGTATGAAGAGGAAACTGACAAATTGCAGAAGAGGAGACCTGAAACAGTTTGGGTATGGGTTGGTTTTGGTGTATTTCTTCCTTGAGAGGGTCCCACTACTACGTTTACAGGTATTTTCACCCTTCTGGAAAATGAGAGTTAAGATAGTGTTGCCCTTCTAGAAAATTGTGCTGATGTCGACAAAAGGGGGGCGTGAATCCAAGAAGTAAAGGGCTTCATGAAATCTACTAGGTGAGTTTAGGAACTGAGGAGGTACATGGATGAATTCAATATGTATGAAGACTCAATACTGCCCTTGGTTGGGGGTATATGGGAAGTATAAGTGGTTGCAATCGTTTGACTAGGTCGAGTGTCAGGTGGACAACAAGACGTGGGATAAGTTGTGCCAGAGGTGGGACAAAGTGAACAAACTCAAAGAGCAGAGGTAAGTGGTCTGTGGGATACTCAGAGTATATGGACGATGTCAAGAGGAGTATATGATAAGGAGTGCCCCAACCAAGGGCGACATGGGTTGTGTTTTCCAAAAATGGAAGAAGTTCACCAAAGACGACGAAAAAAAGATATGTAAATGATGGAAACAAAGGCTTTTTACAATTTATAAAGAATAATTTGGGATGAGTGTAAAAATACAGAAACGGGTGCCCCAATGTAATATGGTTCAGATGGTGAGGGAGCAATGTGCTTGGAGAACTGGTGGAGGTTGGGGACCCCATGGGTGGGTTTCTGTATGAGGTAGATGAAATGGAGGGAAATTTGCAGATGGGAAAACTGATTGTGGATGAAATGGAGGGTTAATTATACTGTGGAGGTGCAATCAAAAGAGAACCTTGAAGAGATATCCTGGGAGTCCATTTGGGAAAGATAGCAGAATGAGGAGAAGGAGCATGTGGCTGATTTACAACATGATGTAAGACTATCGGCACTCCCATCCCTAAAGGGTTGAAAAAAAACATGAGTGTCAAAGTGCCAAAGGGTGCTATGAATGGGGCAACTCATGTGGGGGAGAGTGCTATCGGGTGACAGTACCCAAAATGCAATGGCGATGTTGGTACTACAGAGCCAGAGATGGAGATCCTAAAGGAAAATTTCAGAGGGTGTGACTGGAGATGCAATTGAGATTAAGAGGGAATGATCACATGCTAGTGTTGATTAAATACCTGAAGGGGTTACGTTGATGTATGATGACCAAGTACCTGCACACATGAAAACCAAATACCCAATGTGAACAATATCTGAAGAGAATCGAACATACAAGCATTTACTTGATAATTTTGAACATGAGCATGCGTACTTAGACGGGGTATGAAAAAATGGCGCCCCAGGGGCTAAGGATAAAAAATAACCTGGGGAATGTCTTGATGGAGATGACGGGATGTTGATCCCGTGGATGGATATGAATCAAAAAATGAACACCCGGAGCTCCCGGAATGGGGTATGGAATTTTGGTGAAAAGGTATATATATAGTTGTAGGGCCCACATTGCCACCTCATTTGTACTTGCTATTAGAGTGACTGGATGAGAGGTATTCTGAGGAGATTTGGAGATTCTGGGAGAATGAGGCAGCCAATTCAGGACCAATAAGCTTCAGGTTAGTAGTCATATCATCCTGCATAGAAGTAGGTTTTCAATTTTTGGGTAGGGCCTATACGGAGGGCCATACAGGGGTTTTTATGGGTGTGGGCCCTCTAGTGCCTGAGCGATCCAAAAATATGTGTGCACGGGTGGGTGCATATTATTTGTATGTTCGTGCATGGGTGCACCTGTAGGGGGGAAAAAGGTGCACATGGTCTGCGAACCTATTTTCTACACATCTGCACATGGGTGCGCGACTGTGTAGGGGACAGACGTGCTATGATGCATGCCTGTGTTTGTGACAGGGGCGCATGGAGGCGCCCCTGTATGGTGGATAGGCATGCACACATGCGCACCTGTGGGGTGAATAGGCATGCATATGTGTGCACCTGTGGGTTAAATAGCCACACCTTGGGGGCAAGGATGATGGGTGTAAAAATTATCTTTTTGGAGATTTTGATGTGTTTTATGGTCAATATGGATGATCTAGGACTGTATTATGTGGTTGCAGGTGATCATTTGTACAATGTCGGTCCACTGGTGAGAGCAGGACTGGTCACAACTGATGGATGTCATGGCTATTAAGGAGCCCAGGGTTTGTGCCACTTTGGCAGCCGGTGGGATGCTAAAGCTCTTCGAGTGCCCATTGATATGGGTTCAGGAGTATCTTCTACAGTTTTTGATCCAGATGTGGAGTCCAGATCTGCATTTTTTTATGGTGCGGGGAGAGCATCTAGCCTTCACTGTGGTGGATGATGTGTACGTTCTGACTGGGATCCTTTTTCGGGGAACGCCCCTACTGGCGGAGCCTGTGTTACCTGGGGACGTGTAGTTAGCTACCTTGGGCCTGAGGTATTGTTCAAGGGAGAACTTCATGTTAGGCTCCGTAGTGAGTATCGGGGTGATGGATTCTTTAGTTCATCATTGTGTAGCAACGATGATTGTGAGGGTATATGGGTCTCTCACGACTCAGCGGATCAGTGGTGGTCAGTTGAGGGTTATGGGGAGGGAACTGGCCGGAGAGCATTTTTCCTGGGGATTAATGTTGCATGCCAAGATGGTAGGACAACTTGACTACTGTCGGACTATGGACTCAGGGGATTTTGCCTTTGGGTCCATCTTGGTGGCCTGGTTTTTGGAGAGGTTGTCGATGTTGCGCAATAGAGTTTTATTGGGAACCCCTGGTGTGCGAGAGCCGTGATTGAGACGGTGGTCGATGATTTTGATTCACCATGGTGGTGGTGAGGGTGGAAATTTTTCAAGGCCGAGGCTGTATAGGTGTGGCGACAGATGCTGCAGATCATACTGCAGTATCTATACTATTGGGTTGACTACCAGGGTGATCCGGATATGGTATTACCTCCAGGGGAGGTGTTCGACCACTGAGGTATGTTTGTGATTTTGATATGTTGATTTTCAAGATAGCATGACATATGTATTATGTATAGATGTTGATACTATCATTTGGTTGTTTTGTATGTGCATATGTGAGACCTTGCGGGTGTGAGGTTGAGTTGATGAGAGCGTCGACTCATCAGGAGCCAGTGAGACCACCGTGAGGAGAGCCACGAGAAAGAGAGAGATGTCGGCATGAGAACATTGAGGTGAGACCTTCTGATGATGAGAGAGAAGCTAGGAGACATCATTTTAATGACCCTGGTGTCAGGACATCGCATGCTCCTCCAGCGAAGGCCGGGGGATATTTTGAGGATATTCGTCGTCGCTTGGAGGTAGTGCTACAGGGAGTGCCTAAGGGAATGTGGTCGTGCATCCAGGATGAGGGCATTCTGGAGCAGTGTGTGGGAGTGTCGCTGACGTGGTAGACTGTGGTGCAGCAAGAAGCAGTAGCAGGTGTTGTGATGACTGGGTAGTTACCTCCAGGTATGGAGGGACCGATAGTAGATGGGGCACCACCACCTGAGGGAGGGGCAGGAGGTGGTGTTCTAGAGGCACCTTGAGTGTTTCTCTATGTATGTTTGTATTTATGTATATAGGCTGGTGAGCCCATTTTAGTGTAGTGGCACCATTTTTGTATCGAGGTGCTTCACTAGCCTATGGATTTTGTATAGGATGTATTTTATGTGTATGTAAACATTTTGATGGCACTGTTGACCGATTT
>JASDQU010294778.1:1557-12350 GCA_032191745.1 Picea mariana | reverse complement strand
TTTGGAGACCAAAAAGCCTCTCAATGGAGAGGCGTGACCCAAAAAGGATCTGAACAAACAAATGGTTGTAAAACTTAGTACCTACATGCCAATTTGGAAATTAATAACAGTTAAGCAAACTATGTAAAACAATGCAAAATATAAAAATGGAATAAAAGAAAATGAGAAGAAAACAGTGAATTGTGGAAAATAGAAAAATAAAATAGAAGAGAAGGCTGAAGAATGGGAAATGAAGGGTCATGCACGTTGGTCCTCCCCTTACCCCCGAACTCTCCCTATTTCTTCCCTCACTTTCATTCTCAACGGGTTTTTTTGGCCAAGAGAGGAAGAGGAATTGAGAGCCATGAAAGCATTGGAACGAAAGATTGTCGGAATGAAACATTGGGCCCCCATCAAAGCTGGTTTTCCCATTTGGGCTTCCATGATAAAAATATCTCTTCGAAAATTGTCTTTAATTTCATTGTTGCACAAATTCTATGTGTGAGATTATTGCTGCTCTTACATATGTGTAATGCGCCTCTTAGTTTTGTTAATGGGTTACCATGTAAGTCTTTGTGCCTCTAGAAAAACATATGTTTGGGTATAGTATCGAGTGCTTTGCAAAAGCCTGAAAAGCAATAATAGATTATAGCATCCATGTCTTCACCAAACATAATCACACTACTACTATCTCTTACATCGATTGCAATCTATTAATGGCAAATGTGCCATGTAGGTTAAAGACAATTGTAAAAGGTGCAAATGGAGTTCGATTGTCTTAAGAGCCATCAATTATTAGTGAATTGCTCATGTTGCACAAAAATGACATGATTGTCTCAAGGAAAAAGAAAATATGTGACAAGTATCATATTCATGCCCAAGCCAAAGCCAACTGCATGACAAAGATGAGAACAAAATTAAAAATGATGATTTCATAACTCTTGTCGATCTAGTGGCGGGGCAGAAAATATCTAGATGATAAACATCCCACTATGCTTATATGCATGCAGGCTTTAATTCATATGTTTCTTATGGCTATGCTCGTGGAGTTTAAAGATGAATTTTATTTTTGAAGTCATTTTGTTCCTTGATAGATCCTCTTATCACTATGTACAAGCACTACTGTTGAGAGTGAGCACCAACACTTCATTCTACTTTATTGTACTTTTTATGTCCGATTCCAGACTCTAATAAAACACATTTACAAGTCTTTTTTAAACAATTCCATAGCCTGTGTATTGGCTTAAAATGGTTGCTTATTTTGTATTTCCCCTGGTTTCATTTCTATCTTTGAGGTTATTTTCCTTGGAGTGCTAATGTAATACGTTTTCCAGCATTTTCTGTTTGTCAACATTAATGTAGAATTGTAACAAGTTGTAAGGGCTCATGGGTCCAGATGTGTTATACATGTGATTATCATTATCACTGATCAAATAATGATTTATTTCAGCAAGACTAAAGATCCTAATTTCATTCAATCCATGATTAGAACAATTCAAAATTCAACATAAGGTTAATAATTTTCCAATTACGACATAGCACCGACATGTTACAAAGATATGGGTAAGATCACTTCATTGAGGCCATACTGAACTAATACTGTATGAAGACATGTACTGATTGATTGCAGAGAGACTAAGAGTAGAGGGCTCACACAGATATATAAAGGCATGCCCATAAAAATTCAAAGCAAAGCCTGTTTCAGGCATTGAGCAAATCATAGAGTTCATAAATAATTAGACAAAATATGAACCCTCACGGGGAAAAGGGTATATCTGCACAAGAAAAACTATTGGCCCCATAAAAGATGGACTATATTGATATTTCCAAAAATGATGCAGGCAGCAATACTCAACCAGCACAATGTAATTTGAAAAAAGGATGAAACATGAGGGTTTAGCACTACCTCTTCGTGCAATATTCCTTCATTCTTCTTCCATAACCCATGATTTTTCATTGAAAGTAAACACACAGCAGATGAATTCAATCTAACAGAACTAATTGTTTGCAGCCACAAAATGTGAAGGAGGTCAAATACCTATTGGAAATCAAGACCCGGTGACAGAAAAAGGTCATTGCTTATTGAAAATAATAAGAAAAAATAACCCTGGCTCTCATAAGAAATGGAACAAGCTGCAGTGCTGTGAAACTTGACCCAAGTAATAGCTTTACCATGAAAATAAGGCTATACCAAGTAGTTGATATGCACTAACTTCAGTATAGAAGAAATTGAGCAGCAGGAAGATCATGAACCAGCAAGAATATACTGTATTCCCTAATGAACTGCAAACACATGCTCTGGGTATAAATTTACAAGATCTCCTTGATATGCTTCAAGGGTGTTTCCCATAAAATATCCCTTTCGATTGACTCAGCCTCTCCATTGGAAGAAATTAGCAGATGATCCTGTTCCCCATCACTCTCTATTTCGCCTTCAGTTGATCTGGATTCTGACCCATCTTCTACAGCAGAAACTTTGATCAAGGAATTACAACATCGCTTGTCTAAACAATGAAATGGCTTTACTTATTGAAGATATCAATTTCAAAGTCATTTACTCACCTGACAACCCTTGATATTCTGGCGTATGCATTACAGCTGTAACCTGAATACTTTCTGGCAACAAACAGTTGCAGAAGGAACCTGAAATTAATGGATTAAAAATAAACACATTATTGTTTGATATCTTGGTCATGTCAGTACTTCTATAACGATATCAAGTCTAGGGAGGAAATATCTGAAAGGAGGAATCAAAATTTTTTGAGGAAGTACTGAAGTAATTCATGTTTGATCCATTTAGAGTCAAAATCACTACGATTCTCTTCATTGCAGGAAAAATACTATTAGAATCAAAGCAATTTATACAATGAATTTGTCATTTTCTCATAAAAAACTTCAAACAACATTGATTAAAGCAAGGTTAGACCAAATATAAGTATGACTTTTCCTGAAGAAAGAGGAATATTGGATTTCCCATCAGATCCCATGGCATGAAGCAATCTTTATAAGGTTAGTCATGGAAACACTATGGGAAGTGTTATAACCCTATAATTCATAGGATCATCTAGTCACTGGAAAATTTTCACTCTGGATGTATTTTGGCTTGCAAACAATATTTCATTTCTGCAAATCATTTTCAAGAAAAGGAAAAGAAAAGAAAATTCATGATTTTTGACGCTGAGTGGTGTTTCCTAACCCCATGGAGACAAAAGCAAGGGAAGCAGCACACAAAACCCACAAAAAGCACTAAACCTAAGTTTTTGCTACATTCGCGCCTGGAAGATAAAGAATGCGCTTAGATCGACGGTCGATCTAGCGGTGCGTAGATCAACGGCTGACAGTGGATTCTGGACCCCCTCGACCGTTCTGCTTTTAATGGTGGGGGGGGGTCCGGAATGGTAATTAACAAGTGCGCACAGATCTACGGTCATCCTGACATCGTGCAGATGGACGGTCTACAAGCGATTCCGGACCCCCTCGACCGTTCTACCTTTAACGGTGGGGGGGGGGTCCAGAATGAGGCGGTTTTTCCCGGCGGGCCTTGTCCCAACGTGTCATCAATCCATTGCATCAGACCTCCTCCTCTTCAGACCACTTACTGCTTACCACCCTTCCAACTTACCACCATACCGACAATACCATACCGCCTCTGCCTCGTGACATCATCCTCCATTATCCCGCCACCCATCCACGAATAAACAAACTTAGGATTAAAGGAAAAATCAAATAAGTTAATTAGATTAATTAATAATTTTAGTATAGATAGGTTAAACTGGCTAATGATTAATTAATTATTAATTAATTAATTAATTAATAATTAAGTTAATTAATTAATTAATAATTAAGTTAATTATTTAAGTGAGTAATTAGGTTAGTGTTCCATTAATTTAAATTAATTAAAAAAAAAACAATTAAATAAATATTAATTAAATAAAACATATAAAAATTAAAATAAAACAAAATAAACATAAAACAAATAATTAAAAAAACAAATAACAAAATAAAAATGAAACTAAACTAAAACACGTAACAAAAAGCAAAAAACTAAAATTAAAAATTAAAAAAAAAACTAAAAGTAACACTATCCTAAGTCCCCACTCACTCTCCCATACATTTCGGACCTCCCCCCCCCTCACGTCCCATCACCTCAGGGGGGGTCCAAAAAGTTGTTTCTTAAAATCCACTCCCGGACAGGTGTCGGCTCCACATGCCAGTGGACCACCCCCCCCCCAAAAAAAACCACTTACCACCTCAAGGGGGTCCGAAATACCACTTATCCCCAACAAAACCGCTTTCGCAACATTTTCAACCAGTCATCTTCCGAAGCGAATTCTGGGCTAACGGAGACAGATTTTAAAAACCCGAGAGAGGTTTTTGTTCAACACGAGCTGAAGAACAAAAACCTCTTCCATATTTTGCAAAGGTGCCACCAGTTGGGAGAATCGAAGCTGTCTTTCAGCCTCATTTTTCGGATTTTTGGTTTTCCTGTTACAGTCTCGATTTTGCGGGAGCTGTTACGGCGCGCTGGAAGCGAATTTGGCGAAACCAAAGGAGGTTTTTTTCTAACACATGCCCATCTACAATAACCTCCTTCAGTTTTTTCCCAGGTGTCAGCATTGAAGAGAAATAGATGTCTGTGCGGACCCCTCTTTTGCAGAAATTCGGCCCGTCTTTCATGGCGGACAGTTCAGGATTTTTGGGGATTTGTTATTTTTGGCCGAGGCGGTTGAATCCGACTTCCAAAAACTTCTTGGGGGATCTCTCCTATTTATTGATGTGAGTTTAATGTAAAAGGGTTGATGATTGAGTTCGGGATTCATGCCCCACAGGGGATACATCGTAATTTTCTAGATGATTTTCCAGAAATAAAAGTTGTAGTTGCAGGATTCTTGTGTTAGACTCACTGGTGATGTTTTTCCTCTCTGGTTAACTGTCTTCTTACTATGTAAATCCATTTGATGTTTTCCCTGATCCAATCATTGAAAGAAAGATTACGCACAGAACTTGTTTTTTGCACTCTGTTTCTGGTCTTTTAATGGTCTGCATGTTTTCGTCTGAAGTTGAGCATAGGAATTCTTATCTGCTCCTCTGCTTGATGGATTTTCCCTTCTTTTCCTCTCCTCCACTTGCATTTAATTCAATTTGATCCAGAAGTCTTGCTATCCTGCCCTGTGGAGACAATCTTTTACATCTGAGATAGATCCATTTTCAGAAAGGTAGACTCCATGGCCCAATGAAAATTCGAGTTTTCGATCTCCCAAACATACCAAATCCATAAACAAACCCATGTTCTGCATAACTAGCCTAATATCTACTCAAACAAATCTATATCAAACAGAGAGATCCCTCTCTGAGTCTTGGAGGGCTAGATCCAAGACTCGAAGTGGTTTTGATGTTGCCTCTGTGACTGCCTCCACAGCCTTGGGCAAATTACAAAGCGCTAACAAAATGGCGACCATACTGGGGAATCTCCCCAGTAGTACACTTCAAAGTTCCAGTTCTGATCACTGATGGTGGACAGCGACTAGACACAAGAAGGTTGAGATCATTCACCTGGCGACTCCAAACTCCAATCAGCTCCAGATAGTGCCGACTCAAAGACTCCACTGGAGGAAGAACCTAAAGCATGACCAAGCAGCCGAGAAAGATCAGGTACTCGAGCCCAAATTGCATTCAAGACATCTTTGGTTTTATTTGTAATTATATTCTACCTTATTCAAAGCTTGATCAAAAGTACATTGTTGAAGATTGCATTGACCACCTGCTAATTCATGAGCCTCAAAAGATCAGATCCCCAATTGTAGATCATGTACATACTCATACACTTGCAGAAAGCCTAATGAGATAGAAGCCTCCTGCTTTATCTCCCACTCGTGCTAAAACTCCAGATGGTTGTAAGCCTCTTGCTTCACCTCCTATACCTGCAAAAACCCTAGACAGATACAAGCCTCTACATTTGCCTCCTTTTCTCCATGACCTCCCTGTCAATTACATCAATAATTTGCCCAGGTTTGATGGAGAAAATGTGAAGATCACTGCTGAAAAGCATATTCAAAATATTGAGGATTTTCTTGATCTGTTTGAGGTAGAAGATGATGATGTCTGCATCAGAATTTTTGCCCTATCATTGCAAGGTAAAGTCAAGAATTGGTTTAAGAATCTTCCAGATGCAAGCATTAGCAGTTTCCATCAGTTTGTAAAAATTTTCCTAGATCGATGGGTGATCATGAGAAATGTCTTTCTCATCCTCGAAGAATATGACCATTTGAAAAGACAGCCAGGGGAGACAGTACCTCAGTTTTCAGCAAGGTTCAATAAGGTATATCATGCAATGCATGTTGATATAAGGCCACCCCTAGGATCAACTCACTTGCATTACCCAAATGCCTTTGATCCTAAGATGGCGTTCCAATTAAGAGAAAGGAACACTGCAACTCTCGAAGAAATGCAGAACATTGCAGTTGATGTGGAGGCCAACTTGTTGATCAAAAGGTCAAAGGTAAAGAACAAAGAAAAAGAGCAGTTGAAATCTTCAGAAGCTAAACTGGACATTCTGGCCAGCACCATGGAAGAGATGATGCAGAAGATTAGCATAAGAGAAAAACTTGATGTTCAAAGACATCATATTCCATTGATTTCAGAGAAGGAAAGGGTCGTTGTCCCCAAACATGCTGCAGCTCACCCTTGGTACCTTGGTTTGGATAAGGATTCTTTCATGTATTCAATTCATGACGTGGTCAAAGATGAAACTCTATCTCAACTTGCAGAGGAACAACCAGCTGATATGATGTGCATGTTTGATGACATTCCTTACTTGGATAATCTACCCAAGGGTGATCAGTATCATGATGATCATGAGGCTGAAATAGAAGTGGATTGTTCAAAGAAATTAGCAGCATGTCGTTGGCAGGAAGAAGATCAGTTACAACTCAGATATGACAATCAACCTTTACACAACAAACATGACAGCGATGAGGAAAATGCAGAAAATTTCAGAGTAAGGGAAAAATCTTTGCCCTTATGTTTCTCTTCTTTTCAATTTTTGAGAGGAAATTGTAAGCAAGTTGTCAATAGTAGAGAGGGAGAATGTTCTGATCAACTAGGTGAAGATGCCATTGCTGATATGGAGGCTGTTCTAAACCCAAAATTACAGCCCTTGACCGACTTTGATTTTCAAATTCCAAATGAAAGCTTAAAGCCTGAGACAAATTATGAGTTAACCCAAAATAACTTTGTACCATTATGCTTTGTATCATTTCAGTTTTTGAAAAATAATCTTGAGTATATGCTAAAGGATAAACACACAGAAAATCAAGAAGTTTCAGTGGAACCAATGCAGCAGTCATTTCAATTTCTACAGGATCCAATATCTGATGTGTTGGGTGACTTTTGTTGTCAAAGTCATTTTCCATCATCCAGCTATGGGCTGAAAAGATGTTATGATATTGACATGATCAGGCAGTCAACTTCATGGTCTTTTTCAGAAGTCACATTACAAAGCCCACCAGAACATTTGCAGCCATATCAGGAATTTTTTGAGGATCTAGACAGCATAAATATAGTACCAAATCATGAGGTTGAATTGGTTGAATTTGAACATCAGGAGATAGGTCATGTTTATCATGTTCCTGTAGCTGTCTATATGGAGGAATTTTTCTTTTCAGAATACCCATTGATTTCCAAAGTCTCTGGAATTGTCCACAGACCCGGGGTTTTGTGTTGTAAAGATTAGGTTGGAAATCAGTGTGTGTTGCCTGTGCAAGTTCTATTTCTGATATTGATTGAAAACATTAAAAGAGCAGAGTTATTAGAGCAGTTGCTTGACTGGATGCACTGGCATTATTGTATCATTTAGAAAGACGAAATTGTCGGTAGTGTAGGGTAGGTAGCATTTTTGAATAAGCCCAGTCATTTGAGCATCTTTTCAGTATTGTATGATTCCAGCAGAGTTTGCATTTGATAGTATCTAGTTCATTGTTCAGTCAAATCTAAGCCAGTTCAAAGATTGTAGCTGTAGTGACTCCATGGCCCAATGAATAATGCACCGGTTTGCAGGTTCCGAGTTCAGTGGTTCTTGACACCTCCCAAAAGAGTTGCCATCCCCAGGTGGAGCCATTGTTATAACCTTATAATTCATAGGATCATCTAGTGACTAGAAAATTTTCACTCTGGATGTATTTTGGCTTGCAAACAATATTTCATTTCTGCAAATCATTTTCAAGGAAAGGAAAAGAAAAGAAAATTCATGGAGACAAAAGCAAAGGAAGCAGCACACAAAACCCACAAAAAGCACTAAACCTAAGTTTTTGCTGCATTTGCGCCTGGAGGATAAAGAATGCCCTTAGATCGACGGTCGATCTAGCGGCATGTAGATCAACAGCTGACAGTGGATTCCGGACCCCCTTGACCGTTTTGCTTTTAACGGTGTGGGGGGGGGTTCGGAATGGTAATTAACAAGTGCGCGCAAATCTACGATCATCCTGACAGCGCGCAGATGGATGGTCTACAAGCGATTCCAGACCCCCTCGACCGTTCTGCCTTTAACAGTGGGGGGGGGGTCCGGAATGAGGCGGTTTTTCTCAGCGGGCCCTGTCCCAACGCGTCATCAATCCATTGCATCAGACCTCCTCCGCTCCAGACCACTCACTGCTTACCACCCTTCCAACTTACCACCATACCGACAATACCATACCACCCCTGCCTCATGACATCATCCTCCATTATCCCACCACCCATCCACGAATAAACAAACTTAGGATTAAAGGAAAAATCAAATAAGTTAATTAGATTAATTAATAATTTTAGTATAGTTAGAATAGGTTAAACTGGCTAATAACTAATTAATTATTAATTAATTAATAATAAAGTTAATTATTTAAGTTAGTAATTAGGTTAGTGTTCCATTAATTTAAATTAATTAAAAAAAAAAACAATTAAAAAAATATTAATTAAATAAAACATATAAAAATTAAAATAAAACAAAATAAACATAAAACAAATAACAAATTAAAAATGAAACTAAACTAAAACACGTAACAAAAAGCAAAAAAAAAAAATTAAAAATTAAAAAAAAACTGAAAGTAACATTATCCTAAGTCCCCACCCACTCTCCAATACATTTCAAACCCTCCCCCCCCTCACGTCCCATCACCTCAGGGGGGGTCCGAAAAGTTGTTTCTTAAAAACCACTCACGAACAGGTGTCGGTTCCACATGCCAACAGACACCCCCCCCCTAAAACCACTTACCACCTCGGGAGGGTCCGAAATACCACTTATCCCCAACAAAACCGCTTTCGCAGCATTTTCAACCAGCCATCTTCCGAAGCGGATTCTGGGCTAACGAAGACAGATTTTAAAAAACCGAGAGAGGTTTTTGTTCAGCACGGGCTAAAGAACAAAAACCTCTTCCAGATTTTGCAAAGGTGCCACCAGTTGGGAGAATCGAAGCTGTCTTTCAGCCTCATTTTTCGGATTTTTTGTTTTCCTATTACAGTCCCGATTTTGCGGGAGCTGTTACAGCGAGTTGGAGGCGAATTTGGCGAAACCAAAGGAGGTTTTTGTCCAGCACATGCCCATCTACAATAACCTCCTTCAGTTTTTGCCCAGGTGTCGGCATTGAAGAGAAACAGATGTCTGTGTGGACCCCTTTTTTGCAGAAATTCGGCCCGTCTTTCATGGCAGATAGTTCAGGATTTTTGGGGATTTGTTGTTATTTTTGGCCGAGGCGGTTGAATCCGACTTCCAAAAACTTCTTAGGGGATCTCTCCTATTTATTGATGTGATTTTAATGTAAAAGGGTTGATGATTGAGCTCGGGATTCATGCCCCACAGGGGATACATCGTAATTTTCTAGATGATTTTCCAGAAATAAAAGTTGTAGCTGCAGGATTCTTGTGTTAGACTCACTGGTGATGTTTTTCCTCTCTGGTTAACTGTCTTCTTACTATGTAAATCCATTTGATGTTTTCCCTAATCCAATCATTGAAAGAAAGATTACGAACAGAACTTGTTTTTTGCACTCTGTTTCTGGTCTTTTAATGGTCTGTATATTTTCGTCTGAAGTTGAGCATAGGAATTCTTATCTGCTCCTCTGCTTGATGGATTTTCCCTTCTTTTCCTCTCCTCCACTTGCATTTAATTCAATTTGATCCAGAAGTCTTGCTATCCTGCCCTGTGGAGACAATCTTTTACATCTGAGATAGATCCATTTTCAGAAAGGTAGACTCCATGGCCCAATGAAAATTCGAGTTTTCGATCTCCCAAACATACCAAATCCATAAACAAACCCATGTTCTACATAACTAGCCTAATTTCTATTCAAACAAATCTATATCAAACAGAGAGATCCCTCTCTGAGTCTTGGAGGGCTAGATCCAAGACTCAAAGTGGTTTTGATGTTGCCTCTGTGACTGCCTCCACAGCCTTGGGCAAATTACAGAGAGCGCTAACAGGAGGCATGACTAATGTGTGATACAAACTGTGTTTTGAGATTAAGAATGTGTGTATTTAATGTTCAATGTTTCCTACATGTGACCAAATGTATATAAATTAATGTAATGGTAGATAGTGTGTAATAATGTCACGTAGGTAGGTGAGGTGTCATGCATGATTGGAAATGAAGTCATAGGGTATTTGAACAGTTAGTTATTGGGTGTGAGTTATACTTGAATTTTGGATTTACCCCTTCGGGGAATTTGAATCACTAAAGTTAATGCAAAACTCAAATTTCTATTTTTGATCACTGCAACTCTGCCTCTGCTATTTTAGACACAGTCAATTGACTGCAGCAATAAACCTTGGGGAATAACAGATA
>JASDQU010294777.1:0-14135 GCA_032191745.1 Picea mariana | reverse complement strand
TTGGCATCTTGCACATAGTTGTAGCTTCTACGCAAGATTTCAAATTCAAATAGGAAGGTGTCCGGATCTTCACTGTTTTTACCATAAAAGGTAGGCAATGCTGAGAGAGGAATATTCTTCATGTTGACATTTGGAGTGGTGTCTAAAATCAGAAACCCAAAGGTAGTTTCAGTTTGGTTTCCAGTTTCTTCTTCCTCCCTGTATCTTACATTGTTATGGTCCTCCTGATCGCCCATATTGGCTTGGTTTCCAAAAAGAGAGTACCTAAGTGGTCTTGTCTTTGAAGAGAATAAGGTTTCCCTTTGATGAAAAGGTCTTCCTACTGATTGGATGTCTGGGACTCTACTCGAGCTGGTTGAAATTATCGGTGCCAAAGTTTCTGTGTCAATTTGAGAGACAATTACATTGGTTGAACTACCAAAAAAAAGATTCACCTATTCAGGGTCCATAATGTACTCAAAGTTAGGATTTCCTAGTGGTGGTGTAAAAGAAAAGGTTTTATTGTTTGGTTTTGTGGAAGACTCGAGTGTTCTTGCCTCCTATCCTAGTATGATTGATGCTTCAATTTCTTGTTCTATAGTGCTCCCTGTGTTAGTCTTTTCAGAGACTATTTTATCTCTTTGGGTTGAGCTAGCTCCTATTTTTCAGTATCGGTATGTGGATTTTATAAGTAGAACGTTCCTTCCCCCAAAGAGATCGGAAGGAACCTTGGCTGAAACGTCTGATTTTGATTTAATGTATCTACCTTGTGGGTCTCTAGGCCTATTCATGAAAGAAAAAAAAAAAAAAAGGAAAAACTACCATTGGGTTTTGGGGAGCTTGCAATAGCAGATGCGCAGGTTCTTACCTCTCGTCTTAAAGTTCCCTCGCCACCAATCTAATGCTAAGGTCTAGGAATGATCTATTTCCTAACTGCTTCTTACCTTAAGACAACTCCCCGGCAACAACGCGAAAATGTTAGGTGATTTATATGTACTGAAAAAGACACTAAACTACCCTCAATTAAATTGTCAACCCGGGGTAAGTAAACTTAGAGTTGTAGCAAAATATATGCCAAAGGTAAAAGGTTGGTAGGAGTATAATCTAACTAATGAAAGTAGCTATCTAAGGCTAATCTACTCAAGCAAACCTATCTAATGAGCAAACCCTACTAGGCAGAATGAAAACTAGGTAACCTAAGCACTTTTGGGCCAAGGAATGATGGATAGCTCCTACGAAAGCAAGTAAAAACTCTATGTAAGGCAAACAATAAGCAAAAAAAAATTACTAAGAATAATAAGAAAATGACAAAATAAATCTTCTTTAACTTGCCAACCTACATTCAATGAGCAACTATCCTATGAAAGAAAATAGATAAGGAAGTAAGCAAAAACACCTATCTAACCTATTAAAGAAAATAGAAAAGCAAGCAAAATCACCTAACTAACCTACTAAAGCAAAGGGACCAGTAAGCAAAGACTTCTCTTTGAACAACTACCTAGCCTAAGAGGTAAGTGAACTAAATGCCCAATGCAAAACTATTTCTCTTGCATGAAAGGAAATTTAAATTCTCAATGCAATGCATGAAAGAAAAACTATTCTATTGAAAGCAAGAAAGATTAACAACTGAACTTATGAAAACAAGAAACTATCTAATCTATGAAAGCAAGAATCTATCTTTAATCTACGAAAAAATCAAATGTAATGTTGGTGGTTGTGTGAATGCCTTCGGTGGTGATGGACGATATCTCGATGACACTTGACAACAAAGGATAGTTCTAATGGTATGAGCTCAATACTAATTTCAATGGAAAAATGAGAGGTGTGAAGTAAACAGTCCAATGAAAACTTAGTCATGATAAAAGTAATGTTAAATACCCTACATATTTATGTACAAACCATTAACATCATAATGAGATTTGTTAGGACCACACAATGTACCTTTTTGCTCACACTTTTTGCCACCATTACACCTTTGTTTCACTCACATTTAAACTCACACTATCACTTTACACTATATTTCCAAAGGTACACAACGTCTCTTCTCTTTACTATATGTTTAATCTGTTTTGCATATAATTTTACATTATTCTCGTACTTAACCATTGATCAGAAATGTATAAGTGATGAAATAGTTCGAACTACAGATTAACATCGAGGCATGTGGCTGAAATAGTTTGTGATGCTGAAACAACAACTCACAGAAGTTGTTACACAGTCCGTGGTCTACAACAACTCACACAGAAGAAGTTGCTACACTCGCCATGGTCAATGATGCTGAAACAACAACTCACAGAAGCTGTTACACAGTCCATGGTCTACAACAACTCACACAGAAGAAGTTGTTACATAGTCCATGGTCAACGATGTTGAAACAAAAACTCACACAAAAGAAGCTGTTACACAGTCTGCGGTCTACGATGTTGAAACAACAACACAAAACGGTTACATTGACCACGACAACCGCACCTTGAGCTAGCAATTACCATCGCTGTTGCCAGATCAAGTGGCTGAAACAGTCAAAATGCAAATCTTGTGGCTAAAACAACCCGCGATTTGCGATGCTGAAACAACATACAACAACAGTAACAAGAAGACTAATAAAGAAGATGTTACTCCAGCGGCAACAACAACACCTCACTCATCACTTGTAATAGCATTCTGTTGCAAGAGACTAGGATATCCTATTCCAGTTTAGAAAGTCGATCTAACAAAGAATAGGACTCAGATGTACACCTGTAAATTATTGATCAAAATGTATCAAGGGATTCTCCTCTTTAAATAAGAGGAAATCACCATTAGAAAGGATCTTCTATTTTAGCTAAGAAAGGATTTGCAGAGAAGGACATGCTTTACTTCAATTTGTAATATGATATAGTTGACAGATGAATAAAATACTGTTCTGAGTATTTCTCTCTAGTTCCATTCGTTTCAGGGAAATCTTGTGAGAAGGGAGAGCCCACCTTCTTCACAAGATTCACCCATTAGCTTTATAGTGTGTTAGTGTTATTTCTGTTCATGACTTGATTAAATTCTGTTTTGCTGAAACACTACTTTATTGAACTCTGTTTTGCTGAAACACTACTTTACTGAACTCTATCTTGTTGAAACTCTGCTTTACTGAATGTTACATTGTTTTCATAGGATTCATGCTTGGGTAACTATTAATCATTTTAGTTAACAATCCTGTTTGGTGAATTTATGAGAGCTTGGTAACCAGGGACAGGTGCTGAAGTTTCCTGCTTAGGGAATAGGGTCATGTTCTCTGTTAGGGATAGTTAGCCTTCAGTACATGTCAACTATTTCACTTGATGATGGGTTTATCAAAGTGTGCTAATCAGAAATAGGTGTTGAAGTTTCCTGCTTAGGGAATAGGGTCTTGTTCTCTGTTAGGGATAGTTAGCCTTTAGTACATGTCAATTATTTCACTTGATGATGGGTTTATGAAAGTGTGCTAATCAGAAACAGGTGCTGAAGTTTCCTGCTTAGGGAATAGGGTCCTATTCTCTGTTAGAGATAGTTAGTCTTCAGTGTGTGTCAATCATTTCAATCAGTAATGAGTTCATAAAAGTGTGGTGATCGGAAACAGGTGCTGAAGTTTTCTACTTTGGGAATAGGGTCCTATTCTCTGGTTATAGAAAAGTTGGTCTTTCCTTTTGTAGCGGTTTGAAGGATTTCTTTTCCAATCTGTTATTTCTTTAATGTAATCTAGGATTCTTGGGACAATTATTTCTTTAACATTGAACTCTGCAATAGGTAGATTACCTTCCTGTAATTCAAGTTAGAAATTCAGTTTGTTCAAGGCAACTGTGATTAATATATTTGTACTACAACTTTAGGTTGCTTTTGAGATTGAGCATATATAGTGCGTGGTTACCTTTGAAATAAACAGACTTCCCTGGGTTGACAATTTATGTAGCACTTGATTGTTTAGTCAAATAAGCAATTAAAGTGACCAACATTTTGGCACCATTGCCGGGGAAGGTAATTATGGATTTCAAAAGAACTTATGATTTTTCAGTTACAAAGATTGCATGAGAAGATGTGGAGACCCCAAAGACACTGACCCTACAGGTGGCAGGGGCAGAGGAAGAGGAGGAAGAAAGACTTACATTGACGATATTATATCAAAGTTTGAATCTGCTGCTCAACGACCAAATACTCGGAAACCAAAATCCCAACCTTCATTTCAAGCAAACTTCGAAACGGGGAAAGAAATTTGGAGTCCTGAGACAGTCAAGAAACCGGCAGGAAACGTTGAGGACAGAGCAAGCACAGCAGGGGAGCAAATAGAGGAAAACATGGATGAGTACAATGAAGAATTGCATCATGAACAACAGGCAGGTCCTGAAGGAGAGGTAAATGATGAAAACTCTTTTTCTACATTAGGATTTCCTATTGGTGAACACATTTCACATATCTCTGAAAATGGTTTATGAGAAATATCACCTGATGCCATCAGGTTAAGCATCTATAGATACTCTTCTAAAATTCCCTTAAGGAAAAGAGCCCTAACTGCATCCTCCAAGAGATCATGGTATTTTGACTTCTGGGAGATATAACCAAATCTTTCCATATAGTCTTCAAGGGTCTCGTCTTCTAACTATTGGACTTTAAATATGTCATTACGAAACTCTTTGGTCTTGCAGTAGTCCTGGTAGTTCTTAAGAAATATGTATTTCATGGATTCCCAAGACCTAATACTAGATTCTCCCAACCCCATGAACCATCTTAGTGCAGAGTCTTTAAGGGTGGCAAGAAAGAGTTTTAATTTCTTGGCATCTTGCACATAGTTGTATCTTCTACACAAGATGTCAAATTCAAATAGGAAGGTGTCCGAATCTTCACTGCTTTTACCATAAAAGGTAGGCAATGCTGAGAGAGGAATATTCTTCATGTTGACATTTGGAGTGGTGTCTAAAATCAGAAACCCAAAGGTAGTTTCAGTTTGGTTTCCAGTTTCTTCTTCCTCCCTGTATCTTACATTGTTATGGTCCTCCCGATCGCCCATATTGGCTTGGTTTCCAAAAAGAGAGTACCTAAGTGGTCATGTCTTTGAAGAGAATAAGGTTTCCCTTTGATGAAAAGGTCTTCCTACTGATTGGATGTCTGGGACTCTACTCGAGCTGGTTGAAATTATTGGTGCCAAAGTTTCTGTGTCAATTTGAGAGATAATTACATTGGTTGAACTACCAAAAAAAGATTCACCTGTTCAGGGTCTATAATGTACTCAAAGTTAGGATTTCCTAGTGGTGGTGTAAAAGAAAAGGTTGTATTGTTTGGTTTTGTGGAAGACTCGAGTGTTATTGCCTCCTATCCTAGTATGATTGATGCTTCAATTTCTTGTTCTATAGTGCTCCCTGTGTTAGCCTTTTCAGAGACTATTTTATCTCCTTGGGTTGAGCTAGCTCCTATTTTTCAGTATCGGTATGTGGATTTTATAAGCAGAACGTTCCTTCCCCCAAAGAGATTGGAAGGAACCTTGGCTGAAACGTCTGATTTTGATTTAATGTATCTACCTTGTGGGTCTCTAGGCCTATTCATGAAAGAAAAGAAAAACAAAAAAGGAAAAACTACCATTAGGTTTTGGGGAGCTTGCAATAGTAGATGCGCAGGTTCTTACCTCTCGTCTTAAAGTTCCCTCACCACCAATCTAATGCTAAGGTCTAGGAATGATCTATTTCCTAACTGCTTCTTACCTTAAGACAACTCCCCGGCAACAACGCGAAAATGTTAGGTGATTTATATGTACTAAAAAAGACACTAAACTACCCTCAATTAAATTGTCAACCCGGGGTAAGTAAACTTAGAGTTGTAGAAAAATATATGCCAAAGGTAAAAGGTTGGTAGGAGTATAATCTAACTAATGAAAGTAGCTATCTAAGGCTAATCTACTCAAGAAAACCTATCTAATGAGCAAACCCTACTAGGCAGAATGAAAACTAGGTAACCTAAGCCCTTTTGGGCCAAGGAATGATGGATAGCTCCTATGAAAGCAAGTAAAAACTCTATGTAAGGAAAACAATAAGCGAAAACAAACTACTAAGAATAATAAGAAAATGACAAAATAAATCTTCTTTAACTTGCCAACCTACATTCAATGAGCAACTATCCTATGAAAGAAAATAGATAAGCAAGTAAGCAAAAACACCTATCTAACCTATTAAAGAAAATAGAAAAGCAAGCAAAATCACCTAACTAACCTACTAAAGCAAAGGGAAAAGTAAGCAAAGACTTCTCTTTGAACAACTACCTAGCCTAAGAGGCAAGTGAACTAAATGCCTAATGCAAAACTATTTCTCTTGCGTGAAAGGAAATTTAAATTCTCAATGCAATGCATGAAAGAAAAACTATTCTATTGAAAGCAAGAAAGATTAACAACTGAACTTATGAAAACAAGAAACTATCTAATCTATGAAAGCAAGAATCTATCTTTAATCTACGAAAACCTCAAATGTAATGCTGGTGGTTGTGTGAATGCCTTCGGTGGTGACGGATGATATCTCGATGACACTTGACAACAAAGGATAGTTCTAATGGTATGAGCACAATACTAATTTCGATGGAAAAATGAGAGGTGTGAAGTAAATAGTCCAATGAAAACTTAGCCATGATAAAGTAATGTTAAATACCCTACATATTTATGTACAAACCATTAACATCATAATGAGATTTGTTAGGACCACGCAATGTACCTTTTTGCTCACACTTTTTGCCACCATTACACCTTTGTTTCACTCACATTTAAACTCACACTATCACTTTACCATATATTTCCAAAGGTACACAACATCTCTTCTCTTTACTATATGTTTAACCTGTTTTGCATATAATTTTACATTATTCTCGTACTTAACCATTGATCAGAAATGTATAAGTGCTGAAACAGTTCGAACTGTAGATTAGCATCGAGGCCTGTGGCTGAAATAGTTTGTGATGCTGAAACAACAACTCACAGAAGTTGTTACACAGTCCATGGTCTACAACAACTCACACAGAAGAAGTTGCTACACTCGCCATGGTCAATGATGCTGAAACAACAACTCACAGAAGCTGTTACACAGTCTGTGGTCTACAACAACTCACACAGAAGAAGCTATTACACAGTCCATGGTCAACGATGCTGAAACAAAAACTCACACAGAAGAAGCTGTTACACAGTCCGCGGTCTACGATGTTGAAACAGAAACACAAAATGGTTACATTGACCACGACAACCACACCTTGAGCTAGCAATTACCATCGTTGTTGCCTGAGATAAGTGGTTGAAACAGTCAGAACGCAAATCTTGTGGCTAAAACAACCCGCGATTTGCGATGCTGAAACAACATACAACAACCGTAACAAGAAGACTAATAAAGAAGATGTTACTCCAGCCACAACAACAACACCTCACTCATCACTTGTAATAGCATTCTGTTGCAGGAGACTAGGATATCCTATTCCAGTTTAGAAAGTCGATCTGACTAAGAATAGGACTCAGATGTACACCTGTAAATTATTGATCAAATTGTATCAAGGGATTCTCCTCTTTAAATAAGAGGAAATCACCATTAGAAAGGATCTTCTGTTTTAGTTAAGAAAGGATTTGCAAAGAAGGACGTGCTTTACTTCAATTTGTAATATGATATAGTTGACAGATGAATAAAAGACTGTTCTGAGTATTTCTCTCTAGTTACTTTCGTTTCAGGGGAATCTTGTGAGAAGGGAGGGCCCACCTTCTTCACAAGATTCACCCATTAGCTTTATAGTGTGTTAGTGTTATTTCTGTTCATGACTTTATTAATTCTGTTTTGCTGAAACACTACTTTATTGAACTCTGTTTTGCTGAAACACTACATTACTGAACTCTGTCTTGCTGAAACTCTGCTTTACTGAATGTTACATTGTTTTCATAGGATTCATGCTTGGGTAACTATTAATCATTTTAGTTAACAATCTTGTTTGGTGAATTTATGAGAGCTTCGTAACCAGGGGCAGGTGTTGAAGTTTCCTGCTTAGGGAATAGGGTCATGTTCTCTGTTAGGGATAGTTAGCCTTCAGTACATGTCAATTATTTCACTTGATGATGGGTTTATGAAAGTGTGCTAATCAGAAATAGGTGCTGAAGTTTCCTGCTTAGGGAATAGGGTCCTGTTCTCTGTTAGGGATAGTTAGCCTTTAGTACATGTCAATTATTTCACTTGATGATGGGTTTATGAAAGTGTGCTAATCAGAAACAGGTGTTGAAGTTTCCTGCTTAGGGAATAGGGTCCTGTTCTCTGTTAGAGATAGTTAGTCTTCAGTGCGTGTCAATCATTTCAATCAGTAATGAGTTCATAAAAGTGTGGTGATCGGAAACAGGTGCTGAAGTTTCCTGCTTTGGTAATAGGGTCCTCTTCTCTGGTTATAGAATAGTTGGTCTTTCCTTTTGTAGAAGTTTGAAGGATTTCTTTTCCAGTCTGTTATTTCTTTAATGTAATCCAGGATTCTTGGGACAATTATTTCTTTAACATTGAACTCTGCAATAGGTAGATTACCTTCCTGTAATTCAAGTTAGAACTTCAGTTTGTTCAAGGCAAGTGTTATTAATATATTTGTACTACAACTTTAGGTTGCTTTTGAGATTGAGCATATATAGTGCGTGGTTACCTTTGAAATAAACAGACTTCCCTAGGTTGACAATTTATGTAGCACTTGATTGTTTAGTCAAATAAGCAATTAAAGTGACCAACATTTTGGCACCATTGCCGGGGAAGGTAATTATAGATTTCAAAAGAACTTATGATTTTTCAGATACAAAGATTGCATGAGAGGACGTGGAGACCCCAAAGACACTGACCCTACAGGTGGCAGGGGAAAAGGAAGAGGAGGAAGAAAGACTTACATTGACGAGATTATATCAAAGGTTGAATATGCTGCTCAATGACCAAATACTCGGAAACCAAAATCCCAACCTTCATTTCAAGAAAACTTCGAAACAGGGAAAGAAGTTTGGAGTCCTGAGACAGTCAAGAAACCGGCAAGAAAAATTGAGGACAGAGCAAGTGCAACAGGGGAGCAGATAGAGGAAAACATGGATGAGTACAATGAAGAATTGCATCATGAAGAATAGGTATGTCCTGAAGGAGAGGTAAATGATGAAAACTCTTTTTCTACATTAGGATTTCCTATTGGTGAACACATTTCACATATCTCAGAAAATGGTTTATGAGAAATATCACCCGATGCCATCCGGTTAAGAATCTATAGATACTCTTCTAAAATTCCCTTAAGTAAAAGAGCCCTAACTGCATACTCCGAGAGATCGTGGTATTTTGACTTATGGGAGATATATCCAAATCTTTCCATATAGTCTTCAAGGGTCTCGTCTTCTAACTGTTGGACTTTAAAGTTGTCATTACGAGACTCTTTGGTCTTGTAGTAGTCCTGGTACTTCTTAAGAAATATGTCTTTCATGGATTCCCAAGACCTAATACTAGATTCTCCCAAGCCCATGAACCATCTTAGTGCAGAGTCTTTAAGGGTGGCAGGAAAGAGTTTTAATTTCTTGGCATCTTGCACATAGTTGTAGCTTCTACGCAAGATGTCAAATTCAAATAGGAAGGTGGCCGGATCTTCACTGTTTTTACCATAAAAGGTAGGCAATGCTGAGAGAGGAATATTCTTCATGTTGACATTTGGAGTGGTGTCTAAAATCAGAAACCCGAAGGTAGTTTCAGTTTTGTTTCCAGTTTCTTCTTCCTCCCTGTATCTTACATTGTTATGGTCCTCCTGATCACCCATATTGGCTTGGTTTCCAAAAAGAGAGTACCTAAGTGGTCTTGTCTTTGAAGAGAATAAGGTTTCCCTTTGATGAAAAGGTCTTCCTACTGATTGGATGTCTGGGACTCTACTCGAGCCGGTTGAAATTATCGGTGCCAAAGTTTCTGTGTCAATTTGAGAGATAATTACATTGGCTGAACTACCAAAAAAAAGATTCACCTGTTCAGGGTCTATAATGTACTCAAAGTTAGGATTTCCTAGTGGTGGTGTAAAAGAAAAGGTTGTATTGTTTGGTTTTGTGGAAGACTTGAGTGTTCTTGCCTCCTATCCTAGTATGATTGATGCTTCAATTTCTTGTTCTATAGTGCTCCCTGTGTTAGTCTTTTCAGAGACTATTTTATCTCTTTGGGTTGAGCTAGCTCCTATTTTTCAGTATTGGTATGTGGATTTTATAAGCAGAACGTTCCTTCCCCCAAAGAGATCGGAAGGAACCTTCGCTGAAACGTCTGATTTTGATTTAATGTATCTACCTTGTGGGTCTCTAGGCCTATTCATGAAGGAAAAGAAAAACAAAAAGGAAAAACTACCATTGGGTTTTGGGGAGCTTGCAATAGCAGATGCGCAGGTTCTTACCTCTCGTATTAAAGTTCCCTCACCACCAATCTAATGCTAAGGTCTAGGAATGATCTATTTCCTAACTGCTTCTTACCTTAATAAAACTCCCCGGCAACAACGCCAAAATGTTAGGTGATTTATATGTACTAAAAAAGACACTAAACTACCCTCAATTAAATTGTCAACCCGGGGTAAGTAAACTTAGAGTTGTAGCAAAATATATGCCAAAGGTAAAAGGTTGGTAGGAGTATAATCTAACTAATGAAAGTACCTATCTAAGGCTAATCTACTCAAGCAAACCTATCTAATGAGCAAACCATACTAGGCAGAATGAAAACTAGGTAACCTAAGCACTTTTGGGCCAAGGAATGATGGATAGCTCCTATGAAAGAAAGTAAAAACTCTATGTAAGGCAAACAATAAGCAAAAACAAACTACTAAGAATAATAAGAAAATGACAAAATAAATCTTCTTTAACTTGCCAACCTACATTCAATGAGAAACTATCCTATGAAAGAAAATAGATAAGCAAGTAAGCAAAAACACCTATCTAACCTATTAAAGCAAATAGAAAAGCAAGAAAAATCACCTAACTAACCTACTAAAGCAAAGGGACAAGTAAGCAAAGACTTCTCTTTGAACAACTACCTAGCCTAAGAGGCAAGTGAACTAAATGCCTAATGCAAAACTATTTCTCTTGCGTGAAAGGAAATTTAAATTCTCAATGCAATGAATGAAAGAAAAACTATTCTATTGAAAGCAAGAAAGATTAACAACTGAACTTATGAAAACAAGAAACTATCTAATCTATGAAAGCAAGAATCTATATTTAATCTACGAAAAACTCAAATGTAATGCTGGTGGTTGTGTGAATGCGTTCGGTGGTGACGGATGATATCTCGATGACCCTTCACAACAAAGGATAGTTCTAATGGTATGAGCTCAATACTAATTTCAATGGGAAAATGAGAGGTGTGAAGTAAACAGTCCAATGAAAACTTAGCCATGATAAAAGTAATGTTAAATACCTTGCATATTTATGTACAAACCATTAACATCATAATGAGATTTGTTAGGACCACACAATGTACCTTTTTGCTCACACTTTTTGCCACCATTACACCTTTGTTTCACTCACATTTAAACTCACACTATCACTTTACCCTATATTTCCAAAGGTACACAACGTCTCTTCTCTTTACTATATGTTTAATCTGTTTTGCATATAATTTTACTTTATTCTCGTACTTAACCATTGATCAGAAATGTATAAGTCCTGAAACAGTTCGAACTGCAGATTAGCATCGAGGCCTGTGGCTGAAACAGTTTGTGATGATGAAACAACAACTCACAGAAGCTGTTACACAGTCCGTGGTCTACAACAACTCACACATAAGAAGTTGCTACACTCACCATGGTCAATGATGCTGAAACAACAACTCACAGAAGTTGTTACACAGTCTGTGGTCTACAACAACTCACACAGAAGAAGTTGTTACACAGTCCATGGTCAACGATGCTGAAACAACAACTCACACAGGAGAAGCTGTTACACAGTGTGTGGTCTACGATGTTGAAACAACAACACAAAACGGTTACATTGACCACGACAACCGCACCTTGAGCTAGCAATTACCATCGATGTTGCCTGAGATCAAGTGGCTGAAACAGTCAGAACACAAATCTTGTGGCTAAAACAGCCCTCGATTTGTGATGCTGAAACAAAATACAACAACAGTAACAAGAAGACTAATAAAGAAGATGTTACTCCAGCCGCAACAACAACACCTCAATCATCACTTGTAATAGCATTCTGTTGCAGGAGACTAGGATATCCTATTCCAGTTTAGAAAGTCAATCTGACTAAGAATAGGACTCAGATGTACACCTATAAATTATTGATCAAATTGTATCAAGGGATTCTCCTCTTTAAATAAGAGGAAATCACCATTAGAAAGGATCTTCTGTTTTAGCTAAGAAATGATTTGCAGAGAAGGATGTGCTTTACTTCAATTTGTAATATGATATAGTTGACAGATGAATAAAAGACTGTTCTGAGTATTTCTCTCTAGTTCCTTTCGTTTTAGGGGAATCTTGTGAGAAGGGAGGGCCCACCTTCTTCACAAGATTCACCCATTAGCTTTATAGTGTGTTAGTGTTATTTCTGTTCATGACTTGATTAAATTCTGATTTGCTGAAACACTACTTTATTGAACTCTGTTTTGCTAAAACACTACTTTACTGAACTCTGTCTTGCTGAAACTCTGCTTTACTGAATGTTACATTGTTTTCATAGGATTCATGCTTGGGTAACTATTAATCATTTTAGTTAACAATCCTGTTTGGTGAATTTATGAGAGCTTGGTAACCAGGGACAGGTGCTGAAGTTTCTTGCTTAGGGAATAGGGTCATGTTCTCTATTAGGGATAGTTAGCCTTCAGTACATGTCAATTATTTCACTTGATGATGGGTTTATGAAAGTGTGCTAATCAGAAATAGGTGTTGAAGTTTCCTACTTAGGGAATAGGGTCCTATTCTCTGTTAGGGATAGTTAGCCTTTAGTACATGTCAATTATTTCACTTGATGATGGGTTTATGAAAGTGTGCTAATCATAAACAGGTGCTGAAGTTTCCTGCTTAGGGAATAGGGTCCTGTTCTCTGTTAGAGATAGTTAGTCTTCAGTGTGTGTCAATCATTTCAATCAGTAATGAGTTCATAAAAGTGTGGTGATCGGAAACAGGTGTTGAAGTTTCCTGCTTTGGGAATAGGGTCCTGTTCTCTGGTTATAGAATAGTTGGTCTTTCCTTTTGTAGCGGTTTGAAGGATTTCTTTTCCAGCCTGTTATTTCTTTAATGTAATCCAGGATTCTTGGGACAATTATTTCTTTAACATTGAACTCTGCAATAGGTAGATTACCTTCCTGTAATTCAAGTTAGAACTTCAGTTTGTTCAAGGCAAGTGTGATTTATATATTTGTACTACAACTTTAGGTTTCTTTTGAGATTGAGCATATATAGTGCATGGTTACCTTTGAAATAAACAGACTTCCCTGGATTGACAATTTATGTAGCACTTGATTATTTAGTCAAATAAGCAATTAAAGGGACCAACATTTTGGCGCCATATCCGGGGAAGGTAATTATAGATTTCAAAAGAACTTATGATTTTTCAGATACAAATATTCCATGAGAGGACGTGGAGACCCCAAAGACACTGACCCTACAGGTGGCAGGGGTAGAGGAAGAGGAGGAAGAAAGACTTACATTGACGAGATTATATCAAAGTTTGAATCTGCTGCTCAACGACCAAATACTCGAAAACCAAAATCCCAACCTTCATTTCAAGAAAACTTCGAAACGGGAAAAGAAGTTTGGAGTCCTGAGACAGTCAAGAAACTGGCAGGAAACATTGAGGACAAAGCAAGCGCAGCAGGGAAGCAGACAGAGGAAAACATGGATGAGTACAATGAAGAATTGCATCATGAAGAACAGGCAGGTCCCGAAGGAGAGGTAAATGATGAAAACTCTTTTTCTACATTAGGATTTCCTATTGGTGATCTCCCTAGAGGGGTAGCCCCCATAAAGAACATTCCACTCTCACCACTACCTAATTTTCATGGTTTGTCTTCAGAGGATCTTGATGAATTCCTTTTTGAGTTTGATATATTATGCAAAAGTTATGAATACATTTCCAATGCTCAAAAATTAAAACTATTTCCAGCAACATTGAAAGGAAATGCACTAAGATGGTTCATGAGTCTTGGAGGCCATGTAATCACAACATGGGACCAAATGAA
>JASDQU010294776.1:0-10099 GCA_032191745.1 Picea mariana | reverse complement strand
TGGGTGTATTTGTGAAACTTCTTTGTGGTAGTCCTATATATATATATATATATATATATATTGGGGGTAATAAACTTTGTAGGTACCACAACTTCCTTCCCATAAACTAGCTAAAACTGGGTGTATTTGTGAAACTTCTTTGTGGTAGTCCTATAAGCCCATAAAACTGTTGGAACTCTTTCATTCTAGTCTTCCCTGTTTGCACAACACACCTTCATCAGCCCTCTCTCCAAAATAATGTTGAATTCCTCTATTGTTCCCTTATCTTGTGGATGATAAGGACTATTTTGATGGTGTTGAATAATAATTTTTTTCGTCAAAGTTACGATTGTGTTTCTCATGAAGTGGTTCCCTTGATCACTAGTCAGGCTCCTAGGACATCCAAATCGACCAATAATATTTTCAAATATAAATATAGATGTTTTATATGTTGAACAATCATGGACTGCTTCTACTTTAGCCCACCACGTAAGATAGTTTGTTGCGGTAATGATATATCTAGCCTTTGAATATCTTGCGAGCAGGCTAATTGGTCCAATAAAATCAACAATCCACTTCTAAAAGGCTTGCAATTCCCTAACCGGATAAAGAGGTAATCCATATTTGCATGATGGCTTCCCTACTCATTGAAAAACATCACGATACCTAGCATATACTTTATCATATTTGAATAACGTTGCCCACCATAATTCGGCTTGGAGAACCTTGTGTGTTGTAGATTTCCCTCCAACGTTCCCTCCCACAAATCCAATATGGAATTCCCATAAGATATATTTCCTTTCATGCTTTAGTACACACCATACGATAATGCTATCTAGTCCCATATTATAGAGTTGGCCTGCAATAAGTTGGTAATCTGCTACGTGGACTACTAGGTGCCTCTTCTAGGTTACAAAATAATTCCCTGGGAAAGTCCCTATACTAAGGAAAGAAACAATCTCTTCAAGGCATTCTAGAATGGATTCAATATGGAACAGGTCTACATCAAGGAGTTGTTCATCCACTACTCATCCACTTTCCCCTGATTCCAGTCTTGATAGGTGATATGGTCCTACATTACATCTTCCAGGTTTGATAATTACCTCAAAGGAAAATTCTTGAAAGAGTAATATCTACCTGCAAATCCTTCCCTGAACAAGATTATTTACAAGGTATTTCAACGCAAAATGGTCAGTGAAAAACCTAAAATGAGAACCTAGTAAATAGTGTCAAAAATTTTGCAACGCATAAATCATATCCAAACCTTCCCTTTCGGTTGTTGTATAGTTGAATTAAGCTTGAGACAGTTTTATTCTAGTAAAGTATATAGGGTGATCAATATTTCCTTCCCTTGGTTGTGCTAATATGGCTCCTAGTGTGACACCTGATGCATCCACGTGTACATGGAATTCAATTTTCCCAAATGAGGCATATAAGGATTGGTGCAGTACTGAGCTTTTCCTTGAGTGTATCAAATGCCTTGTCACACTCATTCATCCAACAAAATGCTTCTGAATTTTTTAGTAATTTCTGCAATAGTGTTGTAATGATGGCATATATTTTGATGAAACTACGGTAGTATCATGTATTCCCAAGAATCCTTCGCAATTGTTTCGCACTTGTTTCCCAATTGGGTCTACCAGGACTCCTTCTCAGCAAATAATGTGGCCTAGTAGATTTTTGTGTGATACGCAAAAAATACACTTCCTTGGGTTTAGAGCTATCTGTAACTCCCAATATCTATCAAACATCAATCGAATTATTCTTATGTGCTCCTTCAACAAGTTGTATACCATCCACTCATCCCTGTAGACTTCTAGGAACCTGTGTACGAAATCATGAAATGTTGCAATAAAAATCTTGGAGAAGACTGTAGGGGAACTATTTAGGCCAAAAGGAATTATGTTATATGCGAATGACCCCCACTTAGTTATAAAAGTGGTATTCTTCTTATCATCCTCTGAAATTCTGACCTAGTGATATCCTGAGAATCCATCTGTAAATGAATATTCTTCTTTCCCCGCAACTTGATCTAATACCTAATCATTGAATGGTGTCAGAAATGGATCGTGTACACATGCGACATTCAAACTCCTATAGTCAAAATAGACTTGAATTTCCTTGGTACCCTTTTTTCTCTGTATGAATATGGGCCTAACCCATTATGCTTGTTCAACTGGAAAGATTAGTCCTCCCGTAAGCATTTTGTCTATTTCTCTTTTGACCTTTTCTTTAACCTTGGTATTGAGATGATATGGTATGTGCTTCATGAGTTTTGAGTCAGGTTTTAGTTCGATATTCATCTCTCCCATGGTTCCTTTTATGACTTTCATTTCTGAATTTTTTGGGGGGAATAGGTCTTCGTATTCCTACAATAGACTCTATATTTCGTTCATGGTCTGCTCATCCCAGTAATACCCTATAGAAGCTATCTTAGGATGCTCTTCACTCCCTATGTTTACTTTTCTCAACTTTAGAGGATGATTATAGGTGATACTTGTATGGCTATGTGTATTATCTTGGATTTCCCTAGTTCCCACAGTTTCTTTAATATTGAGGTTCCTAAGTTCTTCTACCTCATTTCGTTCTTCTAGGTCCTTATCAACTTTGCAGTAGGCTACTGCTATTCTGACAAGGTTGTGGTCTTGATTAGACTGAAGCAAATGGGAATGATCAGAACATACCACTAGGCTTGATTTGGATTCATAATCATTAGTAAATAGCATCTTTCTAATTATTTGAAGGACTAGGTGGAGCTATAGAGTCTTACTAATAAAAGAAAAATGTTTGCAAAATTGGTCTTCTAGTGTCTGCCACTAGTTAGTTTGTCTCCTAGTTTCTTCATGGATGTAATAGGTTTTCGGAATTGCATGTAATGAGTGGAAAAATAAGTTAACCCATACCTGAGATGGTACTTGCACAACTTTCCATTGCTTGATGCACTACTCAACATGCATTATAAGGTCAAACTACCCATCAAACAGTTGTGTTTCACAAAAATTCATGTTTGTCTATGTTGTCACTTGATCGCTTCTGAGAAATCTATATAGAATAGATCTCTTTGTGTCCTCCCAATCTAGAATTGAAGCTCTATGAGTGGCCCATCACTTGGATGGGGTATCCTTCAAAGCTATTTCTAGAACCGAGATCCTTTGCTCTGGTGCAACTTTTTCTCCTATATCAGTGAGAAAGCTAATCAAATCTAAATTACTTTCATATGTTGGATGATCCCTCATCTCAGTTCCAATCCATCTTGTTGCCCGATAGTTGCACAACGTCTTGAAAATATTTCATATGAACCCTACTGCCAACTATCAAAAGCTAGTTTTGAGTCCTCCTCCGCTGACTGTATAATCCTTCAACTTACAGATCCATCTACAGTGGGGTTGATGTAATTTTTCCTTATCCTTGTTGTTACGATGTATAATTGGTCAAGAAATTATGATTCCATGTTATTATCCATTGGCTCAATATATCTAGGTCCCATGTATGGATCTAAGGGTTGGATTACTTTTACTACATCTGCTTCAAATGTCATTGTGTCCCTCTTTAGGTCATTGATAGCATATTTGTCATAATCCCAATAAATTATTAATAAGGCAAGGTAGGAGTCTTCTTCTCTGATGATTTCAATTACTTCAAAATCAACTATCAATTTAACTCCACATCTACTTTGACATCTTCCAGCCTTCCTACTAGAAAGATGTAGTATTGATTTTCCATTCTCAGCTGGATGGGGGAATAAACTAATTGAGGTTTCCCTAGAGCTTCCCAAGTCTTTTTGGGTAAGATGTTGACATCTGAAACCAAGTCTAGCATGACATATTTAATTTCAAAGTCATCTAACGGGGCTTCCAACCTAAATTCTTTTCCAGTTCGCACCTTCCTTCTTTGTATTCTCTATGTATTCTTCTCAGGGACTTTGGTAGCTATCTTAGTTTATGGGGCTCCCTCATCCCCCAGGATTAGGTACAAGGTGTTCCAAAACTTCTTGGAAATTCAGTCATCTCCCAGGATCTCAGAAAATAATTGAAACCATCGGTTGATTATATTTTTGGACTGGTTCCAGGGTCTTCTTCAATTTATAGGGTTTCGGGGTGCAGGAGGTGAGGCAGGACTTTAGGCAGTCTTGGGTTGTAGGGTGAGTTTAGGTGTTTTTTATATTACTTCTGGAGAAGATTAATATTTAAATATTTCTACTGCATCTTTGAAAAATATCTTTTGTTTCAAGGGATCATACCTGTCATCCTTGGGGATTGCTTTCTAGATCTTGGGTTGATTGTCTGCATCTGCCCCAGTTTTTTCTCCTCCATGATTTATGATGTCGACTTTAGGTAACCTTTCTTCAAATTCTCTCTTGAGCTCTGAGCCTATGAATTTAAATCCTCTTTGATGAGCTCGGTCCTCTCACTTTTCGATTAGATCTGGGCACTCTTCAGTTGCATGGGAATCAGTTATGCAATGTGAAAACCATGGTCGTCTTGGATGGGGACAGTCTTTGGACATATTTCATTTTTCATCACAATTGTAACTTCAACATGGCGCTCGTCCTCCATTCCTCCCTCCTTTAAATCCTCCTGCACCGCCACTTCCCCAGCCTCTTCTCGACCCTTGGGGTGTTTCGTTTATCCTGAATGTAGTCTGGTCTAGTCTATCAATAAGTGCATCTAATTCCCTAATTGGTTTGTATCATGCATCGTGGAACCAAAAAAATTACAATGTATTGTATTAGGCATCGGTGAGTACTTTTACAGGATGGGGAAGTGTCTTGGTGCATGCCCCTGAGTCCAACATATTTCATAGCATTCATTCATCTAAGTGGGTTGGGTACTAGGGAAAGCTTTGTATTGAGTTGGTGCATGAAATGGCAGAGGTTTTGATACCTTTGCAACTCCTCATGTTGGTTATGTAGGGCAATGTAATATTCCCCTTATACAAACACACTCAATTTTCAAAATCCCCTCTGTTTAGCATCATGTGCACCAAACTTGAGGTCACGCTGGCTTGAGTAGATTTAATTCTTGGATCTTTTCCGTGAGTGTGGATATTTGTCCTTGGATATTTGACATGTGTGAATCTACTAGAGGTCTAGTTATCCTCGGGATCCCTGGTTATCCCTCCATGGATTCAATCTCCATTGATTGTTCCAAAGCCTCTATTAGTGTGGCTATTCTTTGTTGCGTCAATGGGATTCGAGTCAAGGGTAGAAACCCTTGGATATATCATTCCCTTTTATGTTCTTCATGAATTGGGTGTGCCAATATCCCAATAGCATCCTTAAACTTATGATAGTGTTCCCATGCAGACTCCCCCTCTCTATGTTGAATCTCATGCAAATTAGAGAGATCTTGTTGTTCTAACTAGGGTAGCTTGAATTTTGAAATGAATTTCTTACGCACCTGGTCAAGGGTAAAGGCCTGTCATTGTACCCCAGGCTCAATATCATTCATGTACCATTTGAGGGCACGACCCCTCATGGTAGTCTGGAATTCTACTAACTTGTTCACATCCAAGGTCCCTCTAGACCTCCAGATGGCCTCACATAGAAACAATGGTGTTCTACATCCTCATCCCCTTTTCCCCAGAATTCTGGGTATTGAACGATCAATCCTCCTATGTTTCCAGTCATTTAGAGTGTTCTTGGTCCTATCAAAATAAATCCTAATGGACCTAGTTGTGATTTACCAGGAGACCCTACTATCCTCCCACGGTTTATGGTTATGGGTTCTGTTGAACTGACTAGATTTGAAAAAATAGGATTTTCATGAGTATGGGGTATTGAACTTACCAAGGGTATTGAAGGCATCTGGGGGATGGGCAACTCGAGGTTTGTTCCAATGACTTATGGGTGGTTTTATTTGATCTGGGGGGTCTTGTTTTCTTGTACTAGAGCAACCTGCTCTGCTTCGTGGTCGACTCCTCCTAGAATTGGGACCGAATAGTCTTTGTCCACTGCAAGATTCATATGTCCTTCATCCTCTCTTTCTTATACACCTTCCTCATCTTGTCCTCCCTCCATGCGACTTCTTTCTTTCTACACTTTTCTTTCTTGCAACCTTAGACTATCCATTATTTCTTGTCTCTACAACTTCCGCAACTCCTCTGTCTTCCTTTCATTCATTCCTCAAGGTATGATTTCTTTCTGCAACACTTTGGATTTCTTCTCTACTCTATTTACCTTTCCCCGCCACCATTTCTCAACTATGGTGTCTCTCCTCAGGGCACACTCACTTCTTGTTGTTTTCTTTTCCCCCATCTATCAAAGAACTAGTTCCCCTTCTTAGGTCATGAACCTGCCCCAAAGTCCCCCGAGCCTGAGCGCATGGGTTTAGGCTTCCATCTCACATGAGGGAACAAATAGCACCCCTCTTCCACCAAAATTACCTTAATAAAAAGGGGAATTTCCCTCAACAATATTCCTCGTACCCCTTTCTTGAATATTGCTTCAGCTCATGAAAAATATTGATGGTTCTCCACTGGAAACTCAATGATACAGCCTTCCAAAGACGTGTCAACCTAGAAATCCATCGCTCGAGTGATATGGTGATCCATTCCATGAATCTCTACTAGCTTCTTTGTCTCCCAAGAACCGATATCTTTTACCCATTCTTTGAATTTTGGTGCTTCTTGTAGATGATCTACCCACTGGGACAGCTTTTCTGGGAATTCTACCCAGAAGATCTCATACTGGTCACTTGATATTTCTGAGTAGAAGACAAGTTCCTGAGTAGTGTCCCAGTTCAGGTTCCTTAACTCTACTTCCTTTAGTATGAACACATCACACTTACGTTCCCACCATTGCTGAATGTCAGACTTGTAGATCCATGGAAGCATTCTCCCTATAGGTTCCCTTGTAAAATCAGGGTCTCAGCAACGCGTCAATTTTGTTGGTACAAAGTTTTTAGACCAAGGTCCTATGCAGGTGACTAGCAAAAGGGTACCGATGTAGTCTAGTGCGCTTCCATTTTTATCTTTCTAGAAGGAAAGAAGTATCACCCAAAGTGCAACCGAGACAAAAGAGCTAAGGGAAGCGTAAGAAGAATGCTATACAGATATATAATCCATATATATTGTTACCATTCTAACACAAGATAGATACTCAGTTCAGGTCCTTATCACATCATACACTGATACAGAAGAATGGAACATTAAGAAGGGATAATGACATGTAATTCATAACAGATAGTGCATAATGACATTTCAGAGATACAAAAAAAAAGATGAACCAGGAACATTTTCAAAATTTGATCTCCATTTTATTTCTATCATATTAGAATTCTTTGGATAATAAGCATTTTCATATTTTCTTTAGACATCCATCTTACTCAGTATAAGAGATCAGTAGGTACATCTCAGTATAATACTACAGCTGATCACAACGAGTCTAGGATCTTCCCTTTCTAGTTAGAGTCTAGATCTCGAGTACAGATCCAGTTCTAGACTATACTCCACCTTGGACTTGGAAAATTTCTCATCTTCACCTTCATGCTTGAAGGCCAACTGAAACTGAGCAGGAACTCAGTTTCTCCCTGATTACTCCATTTGTTAACATGTCTGCAGGATTCTGGCTAGTATGTATCTTTTCCAACTTCAAAATTTCATCTTCCAAGATAGATCATATGAAATGGTACATGAGTTGTATATGCTTAGTATTTTAATGGAATACTGATTTCTTTGCAATATGAATAGCACTCTCATTGTCACAGTACAACCTGTTATTCTCCTGCTTCTTTCACAATTCCTCCATAAACCTCTATAACCAAATAATTTCTTTACTATCCTTTGTAGGAACAAGATACTTTTCTTCTGTTGTTGAAAGTGCAAAAACCTTTTGTAGTTTTGAAATCCAAATTAATGTTGTTCCACCTATAGTAAAAACATAACATGTGGTGATCTTCCTATTACACATTATTTTGGTCACTCCGGTGATGTTTCTACAGTGATGTATTCAGGCTCCCACAAGGACTTTTTTCCTGAGAAAAGTGATTGTTGTCTTCTTCCAAAAAACACATTTTTAAGATGAGCTTGCAGGCTGCCTATGTTATAGGGTGAAAAAATCCTTGATTATTGCAGGCAACCCATACTTTGGGTGTGAACTATTCACAGTCTACTCTATAGGTAGGGTGCGAACCTATTTTAAGCTTGGAAAAGAGAAGAGGTCACAAAAGTTCTAGAAGGGAATCTTCTAGAAAATGAGTTGGCATTCGCATGGTTGGCATTCTACTGACTTCTCAGATTTGGTGGGATCATCATCATCCATTTAACCATCTCTCTTTCTCCTATATATTGAAAAGTTTCTCATGGAAAAGGTTAAGCAAGATTGAATGAGGAATTGGTGAAAGAATTGTGTGAAGACCTCTGCCTGGACAGAATCTTGGAGACTCTATTTGGTCTATCGAGTTGTATTGGATCTTCTTCATGAAAATATAGAGCGAGTGTGTGTGTTGGAACCAAGGGTCACTGAAAGGAATCTTGCGACATCAAGGTGATCTGATTTTATCTTCTACTTTCATTTAATATAATACAGCGGCATGTCTCTTTCCCATAAAATCAGTATTATTTTATTGCATAACTCCTTGATCATATGCATAGGTTGACATTGAATATACTTTTCTATACACTTTGGTTGGTTTGTGTTGTCTTGGACCTGATTTCACAAGAGCACCGGAGCAAATCGGGAACAACAAAGAACTAAGGAAGCAATATAAAGATATGCCACTTATTCCTTCTGGGTAATGGAATCAATGACTGCAACTTAGAGAAAGAGTCATGTCCTGTCCTATTTTGTTCTAGATCTAGGTGGATCTAGGGAGAGGGAGATCTGTTAGTGTCCGCACCTACTGATTTATCTGATAACACCTCCTAATATATTTATCACCTTCCATATCTGAATCAACATATCCATGTAGAACAATGTCTGAACCTCCAAAATATAATTCATGAGTAGCAGTACCTCTCAAATACTTGAGAATCCACTTTACTACCTCCCATTTTTCCTTATGTGGATTGTTCATATACCTACTCACAACTCCCACTACATGTGCAATATTTGGTCTTGTGCAAACCATCACATACATCAAGCTGCCAATTGATGATGAATAAGGGACCCTGGACATGTATTCTATCTCCTCATGTTTCTTGGGACACATTTCCTTAGTTAATTTGAAATGGTTGACCAAAGGTGTACTAACTAGTTTGGCATTTTTCATTCTAAACTTCTCCAACACCTTCTCTATGTACTCACCCTGAGACAATGTCAATTTGCAATTTTGCCCATCTCTTGTTATTCTCATACCAAGGATTTTCTTTGCAGCACCCAAATCCTTCATCGCAAATGAATTAGCTAATTTCTTCTTGAGCACATTTATATCCTACATATTATACTCTACAAAAAGCATGCCATCTACATACAATAGAAATATAATATAGCTTCCATTTTCTAGCCTTTTAAAATAAACAAAATGATCAAAATGACATCTACTATAACCTTGTTTTTTCATAAACCTTTCAAACTTCAAATACCACTTCCTTGGAGATTTCTTTAGGCCATAAAATCTCTTCTTCAACCTGCATACAAAATTGTCCTTCCATTTTACCTCATCCCTATGGTTGTTGCATATAAATCTCTTCATCCAAACCCCCATGGAGAAAATCTACTTTTACATATAATTGTTCAAGATGCAAATCTTCTACTTCCACGAGACTTAAAATAGTCCTAATTGAATTCATTTTAACAATAGGAGAAAATATTTCATCAAAATCTATACCTTTCTTTTATGCAAACCCATTTACAACGAGTCTAGCCTTGTACCACTTTTCTCCTCCATCTTCTTCCTTCAATTATAAAACCATTTATTCTGCAATACTCTTTTTTCTGCAGGCAACTGAACCAAGTCCCAAGTCTGGTTATTTACCAAGGAATCCATTTCCTCTTTCATTCCTTGCTCCCACTTATTTTTAGTGTCTAGCTGCATTACCTCTTCATAACTTTATGGTTCACCAAAATCAGTCAACAATAAATCATACAATGAAGGAGAGTATCGTTCATGGGGTCTACTTAACCTAGTATATATTATAACAACACTTGCAGGAGTTTGAGGTACCTGTTGCTCCTGTTTTT
>JASDQU010294770.1:3071-14262 GCA_032191745.1 Picea mariana | reverse complement strand
AGGGACAACATCCACTAAATTGTTTTTTATAAAAAGTCCCTTAAAAAAAGCCACCAATGAGTCTACCATAGTTGACGTCCCCAAAACCTCCTCTATAGAAGTCGTGAAATTCATATCACTTGAAATTATCATATCATTATGAGCTAATAATCCTTTACCGTCCACAGTTTCCCATAAACACTTGCAGTCTTGACAGGGGTCATAAACATTCAAGAGAGAAATCTTCTTGTTATCCAATAAGTTTGTTCCTGACAAAAAAATACCACCACAGCTTAGGACAGGCTCTAAATCAAAATAATTTGGATCCCATGACACCAAGAGACCACTAGATGTACCCACTGCACTTACTGCACAAATCATCCAGTGAGGTCTGAGTTTAAACATAAAGTTTCTTACCTTTTCCGCAACCACCATAGTTTCTTGTAGAAAAATTATACTAGGGGAAGTTTTTGATATAAGTACACAAAGGGAGGCCAATTTTAGGGGTCCTCCTACCCCTATGATATTGAGAGAGAGGAGGATCATGATTTATCCCTTGCTAGGGCTTTCATGCCTCTAAGCGCCCCTTGATCAATGTTAGAAGAAATATGATATGCAAATAAATAACTATTTGTCCCCTCCTTTTAGCAAGCACTCCTTGTTTTGATTAGAGACAATTCATACCCCAAACCCTGTGACCACACAAGGTTAGATTATTTGAAAACCCCATCCCCCCGAGGTTTCTTAGAATCACCACTAGGTAAAGGTATGAACACAGGATCCTTCCCCAAGAAGTTCGGTATCGGGATAGGGCTTGAATTCCTTCTGAGAGTGGGAACTAGAGTTGTTATCATACTGTCCAAAGATGGGTTGTTAATGACAGATTCACTATAACATAGGGTGATAGTAGATTCTTCCACATCCTCATTCTCATGATTAACAGGGGAACTCACCTCGTGATATGAAACAGTCTCAAGAAAAGGCAAGGCCCAATCATCTAACGATTCTTTATTCTCAGGGATTGTTTCCAGAATCTTTCCTTTATCTATATCAGACGATAGGGATTGTTTTGGGAAGAGAATACTATTTAAATGATCACGCTCCCAAGAAGTTAAAGAAAAAAACAATGTAGGACAATAGTATTTTAACTTACCAATAAAGGCGTGGTATGTTGCAACGAGACTATCCTCATAACTCATACCAGGGCAATCCCCTGGCTCTTGTGTATCCGCCAAAGGTGTAAAAATGTTAGTTGGAATATCCATGAAGAGTATTCCTCAACCAATGCCCCATAGATATGTGGATATTCCTTCCTCATGTGACCAGTGCATCTACAGAGTGATTAGTGGAATGGAATGCCCAAATAGTCCAACCTCTGGACAAACATAAGACCCCTCCATCCGATTTCCAGCGTTTCCAAGAGCCCCATGTGAACGTCCACTTCAATGAGCACCTTTTCCATTCTCTTATGGTGAAAGTAATGCATCTTTGTCAACTTTTATGAAGCCTCCTATGGAGTTTCCATCCACCTCAAAAGATTTCAAATTACACATCTGCAATGGTAGGCCTAGAAGGAGTACCCACAAGTGTCAGAAGCTGAAATACTTCGTCACTGGATTAAAACTTAAGTGATTCCTTTTCAGCATCATAATCCATCCATCATAGCCCTAGAACCTTTGAAGGATCCTCACAAAGTTTTTTGGACACCTAAAAACAAAACCCATCCACCCTCTCGGCAGGGATAACAACTCAGGGGAATAACCAAGCATCGATTCCCAATTACTATGCAACCGGTCTGCTAGTGATATTTTGCAACGAAACTAGCATGCAACCTCCCAACTAAATCACATAGTGCTAAGTTACATGACTCTTCTAGTCCTATATCCATGCCTAAAACCATTCTACACTTAGTTCTTTTTGGTCTCCACACCCTTGTTCTTCATGAGTATTAAGGTGAATCGTTGCCTTATACCGCCTCTCCAGACCACCTATACCCTATGCCTTACTGCAGACAAAGTACCCACAAAAACCTCACCTGGCAATCCAAATCTACCTTGCGTGTTTTATTTTTTTGATGCTCTAACAGTCTAGTAGTGAGGTTTGGTGTTGGTAGTAGGAGTAATGGCTAACTCCTTGGGAAAGTCCTAGAGTTATTAACTCACTCATCAATATGGCACCTACTGCCTTTATTCTTGCACATCACGTCCATTGAGGTAAACAAGCCCGCCCTCTCCCAAAGCTCCTCATCAGCTGCACCCATGAGTGCGCTGACCTCACTATCCATATTAGAAGCTACCAAAAACCATTAGTGCTTTCCACCTTAGAAATCTAGTTAATGACTATCTATAGTGAAGTCTCGTCAAAGGTTTTAACGCCCTGAGGTTCATACAATATACTAAATGGTGAGATGAAAGTGGCGCCAGAACCGTCTGTAGTTGCCAACTAGTAGTCACTCTGCTACGAAATAACACAAATTTCACCAAAATCTCCAATGTCTCTAGCGAAAGAGGGACAGATAAATAGCCCATTGTAAAGTTCTGGATAGAAAAAACCGCTAAAAGAACCACCAAAGTTAGTGAAAGAAAATCCAAGTAAAACCAACCCACTGAAATGGCGGAGGTATTAAAATGGGATAACCGAAATGTCACCAAGACAGTTTAAACTCCTCCAAAGGTTTAAACCCCTTCAAATCATGACCTGAAGCTCAATTATAAAAAGTAAAAGGCAAAAAGGATTGTAAGAATCCATCTAAAGCTACCGATTCAAAGCTCATCCTATACGCTACATAAAATGATAGTGAAACTAGGCTGTTGTAGGTCGGCCTACATGAAACCTGCAACTCAATCCGCCTTCCCGCCTCTACATATTTCAAATTCTGGAAAACACAAAAAAAGTCATTAACTAAACCATAGGTAAAGTGCTAAACTCATATTTAAAGAGCTCTACTACTTTCTCATTACTAGCAAGTCGAAATTACCCATGATCTTACCCATTAAGATCATCAAACTCAACATTCACAATATCGCATCTTTGTCATGGAGTCACGAGCTTGGCTGGAAGTAGACAACTCTCTTTTATAAAACAAAATCAAACTTCTGGAGACCGATACCAATATTATATTGCCACTATCTCATGAATCATAATAAGAAGAGTTTATTTGCCACTTTACCATTCATTCCTACTTCATTGAATGAATAATATCAATTACCATTACATCAATTTACAAACTATTGAGTAAATGGAAAACAATGAATTTCCATTAAACATGAATGAGAATAAGAATAGCTCCCAAGATTTCATTGAATGCACTTGATTTATTGGTAACTCAATCCAACAAGCATAAGATTTACCCAAAAATGAAAGAATGGAAATGGTTTAATACCAAAGTTTTTGTACTTTCCATGTTTGTAAGCATTCAAACCTAGACCAAATTCAAGTTCATAATTTATATGGATGAAATTGTGATTGCTTACACCATCTAATAATTTGTTTACAATATTTTGTCCTTTTAAGAGAAACTAAAATGTTAAATACATTTCTATCATCAATGTCAGTTGATCTACATGCCTAAATCATATTACATTTCATTATTAATACGAGAGTTTGTAAACTTGTGAAATGCAAATACAGTATGTGCATAATTGGATTCTTAGCAATATGATTTACCTAAGATGCTTATGGAAAATAAATGAAGATAAATGAATTTAACTAATTTCTTTGGAACAAATAGAAACAAAGACAAATCCATCACTAAATTATGTCTTACTATATCCACAAGTGTTGTAAATCAGATTGTATTAAGTGTTCAATTCTTAAGATCTGAACCCTTCTACAACAATGCTCTGTTTTGGTATATATAACACAATTCAATGAATGAAGATAAATTAAATCAAATGCATAAATGAAACACACCACACTTCATCAATCAAAAGCAAACTTAATCAATTCTAGCAATGACCATGTACTTGAACACCATCATGCTACTAGGACCCTATTGTCACTGTGCTTACTCTTGACATGTGTTAGGAACCTCTTCTTTCCATGAATCAATGTTTTAATGAAAGCAAAACACATCTGCATAAAATAAACACACTGGTATAAAATGAATTAAAATACCACCATGATCAATTTGGAGTGAGCTCAATTCTCCCAAGAACAAGGTAGTGAACTAAACTACACCATCATAAAACTAAATCAAAGCACGCTATTCATAAAACTAAAGAATGACAACCTATACGAAAAGAAATATCAAAGGATTTATTCTATTCCATCATAATATGGACATATGCTCCATGATTCGTCCTTTGGAATGAAGAAGACACTCTTATTTATACATAAATTTAATTTGAAACTTAGATAAACACTAATTAATTTAGATCCACAAATCTCTTATGTGGTTACAACTTTTTTCTAAAGATTAGCAAATCAAATATATCTCCAAAATCTCTAATATTTGATAACGAATATTATCCAAGACTTCAAGATTCTTCTTTATCCAAGATGTTTGAATGATCATAACAAATCCTTATCAAAACTTCGATCGTTGAAGAGGAAATTCGAATTTAGAACTAACTGATAAAAAATTGGATTATTGGAAGCTCCAAATGTACTTGTAATCATCACCAAACTAACCCAACTTTCAAACATAAGTGAAAGCATGATATTTTTCTATCATTCAATCATAAATTCACTTAAAATATTAAAATAAATACATTGGAAAATATCTTGAACCTAATCCCACATAAAACATTAAAATGGATTTAATACAAGGTTACATGAAGCAGAAAAATATTAAAAGTCAAGAGAATGGTTGTGAAAAGACGATAAAAATGATGATAATTTGGTTACTCAACAATCAACATACATTATTCACACATATTTATGCTAATATAAAAAATAATCTACAACCAACATTACCAAGCCAAGAAGAAGTTACAACCAAGTTTAACCTACAACCATGTTTAAATGACTTTGGCACGCTACCATTTTTCCTCTTTCCCCACAATTAGAAATACTTTTTTATTTTCTACACGATTTGATTGTAGGCACTAGAAGTCATAGTTGTGAGATGCTTATGGTCTATACAAATAATATTCACGATTGTTCATTGGTGTTCATAGCTATGTGTAGTGTAGATCACGGTCATGAGGAAAACTTCCATGAATTTTTGAATTTTGTAAAAGTAAAATCAAACACTTACCCAACCAAAAAAAAAATCTATTGAGAAAGACAATATAAAGGGAAGAATTAACCTTGCTTAGATTTGTATTGTAGAAAAAACAATCATAAATTCAACAATATTATTAATGAATTTCACATTACCATATATAAATTAGTCATTTTGTGAACACCAAGGCAACTTGCATGACTTCCACCTTTAGCTCAAATTATTATGCCCATTCTTTTCGACAAATTCATTGAGTATAGTATAATTTAAATATGTACTAGAGATACCATGTCATACTTAGCAAATTAACTTCACTCATTAAAGAAAATGCCAAATATTTACATGAGGTTCAATCATTGAATTCACTCTCTAGTTTGCAACTCCTATGTCCTTACCTTACCTTCCGAATAATAGAACACCAACCCATTTCAATTCTACTATATCTAGGGAAACCTTATTTCCCTTAGGTTCCTAAGCTACGTGGGATCACAACTAAGAGAAAAATTAGTAAAACACAAGTTAGATATGCATCGATGACAGGGTATCCACCTATTAGATTTCATGAAAGCAAAGCTCCTATGAAAAGGGGACCGGTTTGAAAATATTGCTTATCTTTTCTTTACCAAATCGAACTTACCATTCAAATTTAGTTTAATAGCATTTTGGTAGAATTTGATAACTTTTCCCTCTAGTTCAAATAATCCCCATATAGTGCTCTCTTTTACTTTGATTTTATTTGAATTGGTGAGTTGTTATTATTTTAGGGCATTTTGGTTACAAGAATGATCAGTTGACAGATACATTTTAGGATGATGTGATCAAGGATTTTAATTGATTTGGTTTATGGCTTATGTTTTGATATCCTTGTGATGGTATGAGATGATTGGATTATGTTATATGATGTGATGACTTATTTTAAACCTATGAGTAGTTTGCATTATATCTTGACATTGATGTGTGTGCATCTAAGAGTCATATAGGTGATATACACTTTTAATTATAAGTGATTCCATGGAATATTGAAAATGAATACATTTTAATATGATGGGATATATTATATTATGTTATGCTATTGATAGTTTGTCAAGTGTGAGAGGAAGAACTGCATATGCATATGGACTCCGGATTGAGTCAAGATACGTGGATCCGAGATGGGGTCGATATATTGATGATTTCCATGTGTATATTGTTGCTTATTGTTTATTTATGATTATTGGACAATGCTATTTGATATGTTTATCTCTAGATGCGTGTAGGGACATGAATAATAATTTCCTATATAGCTTACACAAGGGTAAAGGATTGTATGAAAAGTTGTGGCATGGTGAGTACTATCAGGGAAATGAGGTCTAGGTTGTCTATTCTTGTGTACTAGCCTCCTTACCATGTAATAGGTTGAAAACATATGTTTTTATTGGAGGTTACACATTTCCGCGAGGGTAGGCAATGAATTATGTCACTAATGAGGTTTTGTTGAGCAGCACACAATAAGGTGTCAATGTTTATTCCTTAGTGACCACTAATCTCTCAGTAGAGGTAAGTGAGCTAAGCTAACTAGGTCCCAACTGTGACAGAGATCTCCCACTAGGAAAATGAATACTTGAAAGCTGTGAGTCGGCTTGGTCTCACCCTTGATATCATGCACTTGAAGAGTTGTACAGGTTATGTCTGCTCTTGGTGCAAGGTACTTGAAGAGTTGTAGTGATCATGTCTAGCTATTGGTACTGAATACGTGAAGGATATGAGTTAACTTGGTATCACCCTTGGTATTGACCTTGGTTTGTGTTAGTGCTCTGTAATTTGCCCAAGGCTGCGGAGGCAGTCACAGAGGCAACATCAAAACCACTTCGAGTTTTTGATCTATCCCTCCAAGACTCAGAGAGGGATCTCTCTGTGTGATATAGCTTTGTTCGAATATATGTTAGGCTAGTTACACATAACATAGGATTTGTTTTTAGGAATTGGGTATGGGCAGAGAAGAGAAACCATGGGCTATGGAGTCACTGCAACGAATGATCAAAAATCCATGTCAACAGGCTAATATTTGCAGGGAAAGATAGACAACTCACTGGATCCTTTAATTTAAATGAAATGGGTGAGACAGAACAAGTCAAGAAATCCAATTAAACAGAGAGCAACTAAGAATTCCGAGTTTAATCTTCAGTGGAAAACATAAAAACTTTACCAAGCCAGAGACAGGGGGTACATTAAAACCAATTATGTTCTTAATATTCTCAGAATAATTCAGAAGTAGATATTAATTATGATAACAGAGAAAACAAATTTACAAAGAGGGATGCACATCACTAGTCGAAATAGTCACAAGAATCCTGCAGCATAGCACTGTATTATTGAATTGATGAAAGTACATAAAGCTCAATGAGCTGCTTTACAAAAACTAAATCATGGTCCTCTGACTCCTCCACCTCTTTTTGATTCCATACAATATATAAACAAGACTCTCCTCAGGTTCTCGAGGTCGAATTTAACCACCTCGGCCAAAAATAACAAGAAATCCCCAAAAATCTGGAACTGTCCGCCATGAAAGACGAGCCTAATTTCTGCAAAAAGGGGTCCAAACAGATAAATGTTTCTCTTCAACGCTAACACCTGGGAAAAAAAATGTAGGAGTTTATTGTAGATGGGCATGTGCTGGCCAAAAACATCCTTTTGATTCGCTAAATTCGCCTCCAGCTCGCCGTAACAACTCCCACAAGATCGGGACTGTAACAGGAAAACCAAAAATCCAAAAAAGGAGGCTGAAAGACAGATTCGATTCTCCCTGCTCATGGAACCTGTAAAAAAACTGAGAGAGGTTTTTTTTATTCAGGAGGTTATGGATAAAAACCTCTCTCGGTTTTTAAAAATTCATTTTCATTTTCCTGGAATCAACTTCGGAATAAGACTGGGCAAAATGTTGCGAAAGCAGTTTTTGTTTAGGAAGGGTGGTATTTCGGACCCCCCCTGAGGTGGTAAGTAGTTTTATAGGGGGGGGGTGGGGGGGGGTCCGCTGGCCTGTGGAGCTGACACCTATACAAGGGTGGTTTAAGCAATACAACCATTCCGTACCCCCCCCCCTCTCGTTAAAGGTAGAACGGTCGAGGGGGTCCGGAATCACCTGTAGACCATCCATCTGTGCACTGTCATGATGATCGTAGATTTGTGCGCACTTGTTAGCCACCATTCCGGACCCCACCCCCCCGCCGTTGAAAGTAGAACATTCGAGGGGGTCTAGAATCCATTGTTAGTCGTTGATCTACGCGCGGCTAGATCAACCGTCGATCTAAGCACGTTCTTTATTCTCCAGGCGCGAATGTAGAAAAAACTTAGGCTTAGTGCTTTTTGTGGGTTTTGTGCATGGCTTCCCTTGCTTTTGTCTCCATGGGGTTAGGAAACACCACTCAACATCAACAATCATGAATTTTCTTTTCTTTTCCTTTCCTTGAAAATAATTTGCAGAAATGAAATATTATTTGCAAACCAAAATACATCAAGAGTGAAAATTTTCCAGTCAACAGATGATCCTATGAATTATAGGGTTATAACAGTGGCTCCACCTGGGGATGGCAGCTCTTTTGGGAGGTGTCAAGAACCACTAAACTCTGAATATGTAGACCGGTGCTTTATTCATCGATATGATCCCAAATTTATTCTGCATCTAGTACCTGTTTTGATCTTTCAACTGAAACCAAACCAAAATGAACACTGCTGAAAAAGAGATGCTCGGAATGTTGGGCTTATTCACATTCTCCTACCTACCCTAAACTGCTAAAAATCATGCTAAATCAAATAATACAAAAATGCCAATGAAGCCAATCAAGTAGTTTCTTTACTAGCTCTACTCTTTCAATTTTTTCAATCAATATCAGAAATAGAACTTGCATAGACATCATGAAATGCTTTCCATCATGATCTTCATCACAAGGGGCTTGATAATCACGACATATAATAGAAAAACTGGAAATGCATTGTGGCTCTCTGATGAACAATTTCTCCATATAAATAGCCATTGGATCAAGATAAACTTGACCTATTACTTGATATTCAAATTTAACCAACTCAAATTCATGATTTGATGTTGTAGATGTGTTATTTGCATCCTCATGCACTTTCAGACATGGCTGCAACTTTTCTGATGGGTTCTAAAAGGATGCTTTTGCTGAACACACCCCTGTAATTGGTTGCATTATCATGTCAATATCATAACAGCTTTTTAGTTCATGACTGGCGAATGAAGAATGATTTTGACCGCACGGGTCATCCAACCGATCAGCTATTGGATCCTAAAAAGACTGACAAGACTGCTGCATTGATTCAAATGAAATTTCCTGACTTTTTATGTATTTATCCTTCAACACTTGTTCAAGAGTCTCCTTCAAAATTTGAAATGAATTATAATCTAATGGGACATAATTACATTCCACTGTTTCAAATCTTGTTTCAAGCTCTAGACTTCCATCTGGACTTTGAAAATCAAGGGAAAATGGCGACTATGATTTTGGGTCTAAAATAGATCCCATGTCATCAATGACATCCTCTACCGACTCATCGTAAAAAAAATTGTCTTCACTATTCACAACTTGCCTAGAGTTTCTTTTCAGAAATTCAAAAGATGAGAAACATAAGGGCAAAGATTTTTCCCTTACTCTAAAATTTTCTGCATTTTCCTCATCACTATCATGGTTGTTGGGCAGAGGCTGATTGTCATATCTGAGCTGTAATTGATCTTCTTCCTACCAACGACATGCTGTTGGTTTCTTTGAATAGTCAACATCTATTTCAGCCTCATGATCGTCATCATACTGATCACACTTGGGTAGATTATGCCAGTAAGAAAATTCATCAAACATGCACATCATATCAGTTGATGGCTCTTCAACAAGATGAGTTGGAACTTCATCTTCAACTGTATTGTGAATTGAATACATGAAAGAATCATTATTCAAACCATGGTACCAAGGATGAGCAACAAAATGTTTGGGAACAGTGACCTTTTCTTTCTCTTAAATCAATGGAACATGATGTCTTTGGACAACAAGTTCATCTTTCCTGTTGATCCTCCGCATCATCTCTTCCCTGGCACTGGCCAAAATGTCCAGTTTAGCTTCTAATGACTTCAACTGCTCCTTTTCTTTGTTCTTTACCTTTGACCTTTTTAGCTTCTAATGACTTCAGCTGCTCCTTTTCTTTGTTCTTTACCTTTGAACTTTTGATCAACAAGTTGGCCTCCACATCAACTGCAATGTTTTGCATTTCTTCGAGAGTTGTAGTGTTCCTTTCTCTTAATTGGAATGCCATCTCAAGATCGAAGGCATCTGGGAAATGCAAGTGAGTTGATCCTGGGGGTGGCCTTATATCAATAGGCATTGCATGATATACCTTATTGAACCTCGCTGAAAACTATTGTACTGTTTCCCCTAGCTGTCTTTTCAAATGGTCATATTCTTCTAGGATGAGAAAGACATTTCTCATGATCACCCACCGATCTAGGAAGGCTTGCACAAACTGATGGAAATTGTTAATTCTTGCAACTGGGAGATTTTTAAACCAGTTCTTAAATTTACCTTACAAAGATAGGGCAAACATTCTGATGCAGACATCATCATCCTCTACCTCAAAGAGGTCAAGAAAATCCTCAAGACTTTGGATATGCTTTTCAATAGTAATATTGACATTCTCTCCATCAAACCTGGGCAGATTATTGGTGTAATTTGTAGGGAAGTCATGGAGGATAGGAGGCAAATCTAGGGGCTTGTATCTGTCTGGGATTTTGGCAGGTACATGAGGTGAAGCAAGAGGCTTACAACCATCCGGAGCTTTAGCAAGAGTAGGAGATAAATCAAGAGTCTTATGTCTCACTAGGACTTCTACAGGTGCATCTGGGATGTGCACAGGTGTACGAGTATGTACATAATTTATAATTAGGGATCTGCTCTCGTGAGGCTCATCAATTAACAGATGGTCAATGCAATCTTCAACAATATACTTTTGATCAGGCTTAGAATAAGACAAAACATGATTGCAGATAAAACCAAAGATGTCTTG